>QYTT01079218.1:7937-33797 GCA_006980735.1 Dasypogon diadema | reverse complement strand
AAAAAAAAAGTGTTATCGTGCTACATCACGCCCCATCTCGCTGGATTTGACAGCATCAGCGGATTGCTTTTAGTTTCGAAAACTAAAATTGAAGTTAAACGATACAATGATATTAACATCATCCAAGGTAACGTAACGAGGGAGTTTCGACACTTTCCATTTATGTCTTTTTTCATGAGCCCTGTCTTAATACTTTTAACCACACTGTGCATTCCACTTTTCTTTACTTATCCCTAGTTTACTTTATGGGTTCGAGCCGTTCTTATGAGCTTTCATGGCTCCGTTGCCCAAAACAAAACAGAGCTTATATACCCATTAAATATTAAGTAAATTAAATTCACCGAGAAGAATAACTTAATCTACGGAGTTCATTGCATAAAAAGCGTTAACACTAACATATCTATTTCTAAAAAAAATGTGGTAGGACTGGTCAAAATGTTCTACACCATGACAGCCACAATGCAACCGGGTTGCAATTAAACCAGCGGAGTCAAAACAGCGCAGCAGAGAGGACTGTAATATGTTGTTAGATTTAGTTCTTGTTCTCTTTATAGTTGGATGGTAAAGGAAAAAGGTCCTAATTTTTGTTACTTAGCTGAAAAAATCTTAATATCATTGTTTTGAATCGATTCTGATGTTCAGCACCAATTATAATGTGAAGGGCCAGCATATATTGGGTCATTCCATAAATAATGCGGTTAATTTACAAAATTAAGATACATAAAACTATTTTTAGTGAAAGATATATTCTCCATCAATCTCTACGGTGTTTTTGCATCGTTTGAATGCCCCTCTTCCAAAATTCACTTGGCAGTGACGAAAAGTATTCCTCAAGTATTCTGACATCCTCTATAGAATCCATAGTCGGACACAATTGGTTGATTTTCGGGATGGTATGGTTTGATGAATGGTCGGATGACCAAATTCAAGCTTTTCCGCTAGTTCCTCAACAGTCACGATGGGATTCTGTTCGACCAGATGATGCAGGACGTCCTCGTCAAGCTCCTTAGATATTCCAGAACGAGGCTGAGGTTTTTTCGAACCACTTTTGGCATTGACTTACGCTTATTGTGCCTTCTCCATACACTACAATAACATTTCCTGCACTTTCAGTCGCATCGTTGCCTTTATTGAACTCATAAAGCAAACAATGCCGGATATGCTCTTTTGTCACTTCCATTGTTTCTTTGAAAAAACAACCATCGGAGCTGCACTACACTCTTCAAAACTTGCACTAAGAGTAAAGACAAGGTGAATTTGCTATGTGCTTTTGTAGCAAGTCATCCAGGTAGTTCCTCCGCTCACCCTTCGAGCTTTAATTCACGCATTTGGAAAAACCGCATTATTTATGGAATGGTCGGAATTCATGCGACACCATTTGGTCATAAATTTAGCGAATAAATTGTATCAAACACAGCCGAAGTTATTGGCAGCTTAAAAAGGATACTAATATGTGAGAATGGAAAGGATTTATTGATTATTTGTCATTTCTGATATCTTCCCAAAATTGGGAGGCATCAGAAGGAAGTGGGTAACGTTGCCTGCGGCACTAAAACGATTGCATATATAGTTGTGATGATTCAATGGATGATGGCACTGCTCTGATTCCGTCCTCACCAGTAAATGCGATCGACACAGTAGTTGAAACTGCTTCTGCTATCGGCATTTTGGCTGCTTTCAGTAAAATGGTGCCTGTACTGCAAGCAAGTACCTCACCTATTGTGAAATGGAGTGTATCACGGAGCCTAACGAGATTTCGATTGCAGTACTTTCACTGGAGGTAGCACAGTACCCAAAAGCATTTTTTTCATGTATTAGTGATGTTCAGGACTATGTTCGCGCTAGGTGTAATGCCGATTTTTCCATTCCAGTTTACTGTGAAATAATTAATTCGCCTTAATGTAGTTCTTTTAGACAACATCTAACAGCATTCATAAGCTCTTAGGAGGAGAACAAAAGCTTCTAAGGGACTATATTAATTTTTTACTATTATTTATTATATATTTCATTGCTGGCTATAGTGCACACGATTAGACAATCTTATATTTGCGCAAATTACTAAGTCGGAAGCAGGAAATGTAACATATAATAATTCAATATAGAGTCTATTAAATAAACATAATTAGAAATAAAAATAAGGAAAATGAGAAAGTTTGAAATTTGTGAAGTAAGATCCTCATGAATTGCACGACCAAGCAAAACAAGCGTGGAATATATCAACTGAAGAAGCTGAGGGTGGAGTAAAAAGTTTCCGGCCTAACAAGGAAAATATAAAAAAACAATTAAGATAAAAGCTTACTTTATTTTTCTATAAAATCTCCTTGCGCGACCGGTGCTGAATTGCCTGGATATTTTCTCTGTAAGCGCTTTCGTCCAAGTTTGCAAAATAGGCGTTCGTCTCTGTGAGAACTTCGGAATCGGAGTCCCTATTTTTTCCCAGCAAGGAATTTTTTCAGGTTTGGGAAGAGGCTGTAGTCCGAGGGCCAGATCGGGTAAATAAGCATGAGGCACGACTTCAAACTTCAGTTCATGAATTTTCGCCATCAACATAGAGCCTTGTCGCGGAGAGCGTTATCTTAGTGAAAGAGGACTTTTCATTTTTCGCCTGAACTGAACTTTTTTCCTTGATTTTTTTTATTTAATTGGCCTAGAAGGTTAGCGTGATATTCAATGTTCATCATCCTGCGCTTTTCTAAAAAATCTACCAACAAAATTTCATTAGCGTCCAAAACCTGGGACGTAGTGGCCATAACCTTCCCTGTAGATGGCACACTCTTTGCTTTCTTCGTATGTTCGAGTATTCGAGAATAGTTTCAACAAACTAAGAACGATCCAAAATTCGTGAGTTACAATAAGAGACTAAAAGATTTCTATAGCTCTCTGAACGTAGGAAATGTAAGCAATCAGTCAAATATCTCGCTTGTTTAGTCAAGGTCAAGTTACACAGGCAATTTGAAAACTAGTTGCAACTTCCTTGTTGAAATAATTTGGGGGTCAATAAACAGCCACTAGTACCCACTTGTCACACGGCTGCACTGACCTCAACACAAACAAATTCCAGAACACCACACGGGTTAGATGAATGTAACAATTTACCTTTCAACACCTCCTTAGTAAAAAGTGCTACTTCACCTCCAGAAAAGACATCTAGCCTGGGATAGATGCTGCACGAGAGATAATGTCGACATTTAACCAGGTGCCCAAAACTAAGAGAGAGTGGACTTCCGATCCCCAAAAAAATTCCTCCACTACATCGGTTCTATTTCTGATAGTTTTTGACATATACTGAGTGCTTTTCCTGATTTCAAATACGTTCAGTAGCGTTCTCACCTTGCACAAGGAGGACGATTCTTCATACTTCGATTTGAGGAAAAAAACTCTTTAGGGGTCAAAACCAAAACCCGATTTACATAGCAGATTTGCAGGAGCGATGTGATACACTTCTACTCTGTTCGCATGCTACTCTAATACTCTTTAATGTGCGTCTGGATTGATGGAGGTTAGGTGGATATCAGGACCCATACCTTCAATTTTTTTTTTTTTTTTTTTTTTTTTTGAAAATATATTATTTATGGACCAACAATTAATACGCTGTTAGCTTCATAGATTTATAAATTTGTGTGGGATATCAGAGAGTAGAGAAACTGCGCTGATGGTTTACAATATTTCTTTTTTTCGTTGGCTTCAAGGGATATTTTTTTTTGATATTCTAATTTTGACGATAAAGTTGAATGACTCATAAAGTTTCTCCAAATTCCTCCAATAGTAGAGTTTTTTTTGTCACAGTTTCGAAAAAGCTGGATGACATCTCCAAAGTAATAACTTTTGTGTAATCAATCAGTAAAAATTTTAAAAAGGAATTTAACCATACAAACTAAATATTTTAATTTTTACGTAGGTACTGCACTTTTATGATTTTTTTAATATGATTTTACTCTACTTACAGGCTCAGATGGTGATATCGCTGGCTCTAGTTCAGAAAATGACGAAGCTCGTCTTAATAATATAAACAAGAAACACGGATCTTCCCCGTTTGGTAGACGACATTTCCCACGTGATTCAGGCTGCTATGAAGGTTCTCCCGTCCCATCGTCTCAGACGCCAACTCAAACAATTAATTCAACAGATGAATCGAACAGTTTGGACGATGTTGTTGCTAAATGTTCTAGTGAAATTTTGAAACGTGTAGAGAGCGCACGACGGCAAAAAGAAGACAAGTGTCCTTTGAAAGGGGTCTCACGTGTAGGAAAGAAAGGTCTTCTGGGAGGTAGCCTAGGTGAGGAGACCCTAACTCGAGGTGGTGCATTAAGTGAAAAGTCCAGTGATTCTGGTGTCAGCAGTAGCTCATTATCTTCGGGTCCAAATAAAAACAACTCTTAACACTTACCATTACTAATAGCCCCATATGCTTCTGCCACGTTAACAAGCACCCACCCTACAACCGCCACAACAAACAATTTAACCTTAAGTCGAAATTACGTTATTTTAAGAAATCATTTGCGCAAGAACGTTCAGGATATTGCCGAGAAAGATCAATAGTAGCAAGAGATTAAGCAGAGCTGGACAAACGTTGTCCGCATTTGATTTTCAAGTTTTAACATTTTAAGAGAAACCCACATAAATGCTGTGATTTGTTGAAAGATTAAGTTCAAATGTACAGTGAAACCGCGCCATCTTAGGTGGAATGTAAATTTTGTAAATAGAAAAAGACCAGTGAATGGGAACAGGATGGAAAGTTGGTGCATAATCAAAATTCGAGAATAAAAACTGTTTCAGGATAGTGTGTCGAAATAAAGTTGTGTTGATGATCTGGAAACGCGGAATCATGTTAAAAGCTTTCTTTTGCCATGTAAATATGGACTACTTAAAAGTTGTAGTGTTTAGTTTTTATTTTTCCTGGAAACATTATTTTAACCCGTGTTATTTATTTTAACTTTATTTCTACGTAATTGATAGCAATAAAACTGAAGAAATGTAAGACTTTTAATAAGGAGATCTCTGTACAATACAAATACACATTTAAGAAATGAAAACAAGAGACTTTATAGAACGTTGAACTGTGTGGAAGTCATATCTAAATGGTTACGGCTACGATCAGGATCTTGCACTACATGATGCAAGCAGCTTTCCTATAAGTTAACAAACTGCCAGTATTCTTCCATTTTTAACAATAACTGACTTAAATTTTTGGATATTTATTTAAATGGGAATTTTTTTATCTGTTACATTAATGCCATTTTACAAATACATATACTCCGTTGACATTTTTGGAAATTTTGCTCATAACTATAAAAAAAAGTACCAACTCCTGGCTTTGAGAAGCAATCGGGATTCAAGTGATATTTTATAAATTCGTAATTAGTTTCGATCATACAATTTTCCGCTTTTTTGCAGCTTGAGATCAACAACAATTTGGAAGTTTTTGCCATGTAATTTTTTAAGCAATTTCCTTTATGTACTATTCTTACCACGAATTTTTGTTATTTTGTGTCATACTGAAATGTTTTTTTAATCTTTTGTTCCCCGAATGGTTTGCTGAAAAAAAGTTCTACTCAATATAACAGTGTCTACTAACATAGATGTGTTACATAAAAGCAAAATTATTCTAATTAATTATCTTCCTTTCATTTGATTTTTTCATGCAAACGTATTCGTTTACCTTAGATAATTAATTATGTAATTATATGCTGAGGATGAATTTCTTTTTATTTTTATTAATAAGCAAAATTATTGTGCACACAATGATACCTTGGGTATTTTGAAGTGTTAATAATAATTCTTTTTGTTATTTATGTTGGTACTTAAACAACACAAGGGGCCTAGCCCTTGAAAACTGGCCAACATAACGGCGCAAGGGAACCAGAAGGATCCTCCTCTAAGAATAAAAGTTCAGAGAAGCTGCCTATTGGTAGATACTCAGGCGAAACTAGCTTGATCTGTGTTGGGAAACAAAACTGCACAAACACTTAATAATCATAACTTCTTAGAGGAAGCCAAACTGGGGTAAGAGGCTGCCACGCTCCGCGAAGTGAGCAGCCCCGGCCGCGGTCATGCACGCCAGGCCGCCTATATTCGACTTGCAAACCGAACATGAGCGTCCCTTCACGTACGAACCCCAACGGGGCCCAGATGTCGTTAAAGGCCCTTGGCTGCATCATCAGGTGCTCGAGGCGCATGCACTTCTGCAACTTGGCTACAAGGTGCCTTTTGAGTGCACCCCGGTGACCCATGAAGTCACATCGTTCTTGGTTCCCTCACCCCGCTGTCATGTAGTAAAAGTGAATCGTCGACTTAGCCAAGCACAGGACAAAGCTAAGCGAACGGTCCACTCCACGACAAGTTCCCGGACCTGTGAGGAACGTTAGTCGGTCTGTGCTGAATGATGAGGTGATCAGCCGGCACAATTGACCAACAAGCTGAGATCCTGCAAGGTCGTTTTCATTAAGTTCCACTGTACTACTTTGGAATGATGAAATATTAACCATTGGACTCTTATGGAAGCACCCTAATAATCGTGATAGGTACTTTGTTGTTAGCTGAATACCTCAGGGGCCTCGTCATGTAACTTTGTTTCGATTCGTCTTATAGTCGACTACGAAAGTCGAATCGAAATATATATCATGTCATGGAATTCAATCGACTTAGTAAATGGCAGTTCCATGCAACAGGTGTACTAGAATTTATGCATTTATACAAAAGTTATGTTTTCTCAAAATGTTATTACATTTTCAAAACTTCCACCTAATACAATTAGTTGTAGGACGCAAATTACGTATGTTTATTAGTAGTTTACTTTCCCCTTGTCGACTCAAGTTCGGACGAAACTGCTGTCAAAAATTAGTCGAAGCGATTTATGTGACACCATTTCCCTGAAAGGTCGAAAATTTTTAGTCGTTTCGAATTACATGACTAGGCTCCAGGTGTGGGGTTTGAATTTCGTTACCCATTGAACACGATCATCACCGTTTTGAAGACTTGTCAGAATTATAAAAATTTAATCTCAAAACAAATGCTGAAATTCCGGATCAGAGTTGTTAGAATACGATTATATAGTGCATTAACTTTATTGCATGGATGATCATTTGGAATCAGTTACAAAATCGAAAAAACACTAACTTCGAAACGTTTGCTTTAATGGAGTAAAGTTCGGTTCCGTTCTATTTATTTTACTTTAGCAAAAGAGATTCTATCCGAAAGATGTGCAAAAATTCTACTCTCTTGAGTATTATATAAGAGTTATAACGAAGATGATGACATTAATTTTTTTTGTACTCGTAAAGGAAGTAGTTCTTTAGTTTACTTTTGGAGGCAAAAAACTGTCCTTTTCAAGCGTATTTAAGTAGTTTAAAGATTTCTAGCGTGTTCGTATTTCATTAAGGGATGAATCTTAGTAAAGGTCGTTTTGTAACGGCTGTCATCGAAAAATTGTTGGGGAAGATTGACAAATCTCTAGAAGGGAAAAAGAAACACTTTTAGGCATTGACATTGGCGAAATGCAAAAGCATCAATACCTCCATACAGCTTAAATCTTTCGTCTTGTTATTTCTTACTGTTCATATTAACCGAAGGAAAGGTGGCTCTTTAGTGTTTTATAACGCTGAAGCAATTTTTCAGACACACTAGCCAAGAGAATTGTGCACGGATTCACAGAGCACATACTCCGCCATTTCAATCGCTTCTATATGGAGTCAGCAGTGTTCGTCATCAACAAAACTAATTATCTTCAAATCGTAATTTAGTGGACAACGAAACAGTGGTATTCAGCTCAGTCTTATTGAAAGGAACGGGACGGGTTTGTATCCAAGTTGCGAACAGGAGATAAACTCTTTTGCCTGTCCTAGGCCTTGATGATGTTTCCAATATTCCTCCTTGACCGCAGAAAATTTGAGTCCAATGAAATGTGATTCTGTACCGTCCTTCATTACCGAGTATCCACATCAAGGTAAACTTGTTGTGTTATGCCATTTCCTTGAGGGCATTCAGGCAGTCCCATACAAGTTTCGCTTCAGAAGATCATGAGATAAGTGCCTTTAGGACTGCCTGAGTTGCCGATAGTATAATTATTTTTACGCCATATACATCTTAATCGACTTCAATATTTGCACAAAACTCTATGGCATGAAACTCTGCTTGAAAAGCAGTTGAAGCAGTGCCTAGAAATTTTTAAGTCCTCACAATTGGGCTATAAATCCTTACACCTGTTCTGCGTCGGTGATCTTTTACATAAGCATTGCAGTCGACCATAGTTTAATCTTTCAGCTTTCAAAACTTCCAGAAGTAAAGTTATTTCTTTAAAACGTATATATCTTTTTACAGATTTCCCAAATCCTAAAAACGAAGTTTTTATAGTTTTAAAAAAGGTTATAACAATATTTTGAAAAATGCGGCAGCCTGGCCAAATATTAACAGAAATATTATATGAGAAAAAAACCTTTTAAATACATTATATAAAGAATTAGATAAATTTTTTAATACTTGACAGAAAGCCCATTTCAAGATATACGCAGTGTGGTCCAAATATTCGTAGACTAATGTAGAAGGAAGGGTGAGAGAGGGAAAAGACAGTGGTTATTTTTCGATATATTCTCCCTTTCTTTCAACCATTAGTAACCAGTAGTCTGAAGATGTGTCTTCAAAATGCTGCCTAACCGCTTTATGGATTTCTTCGTCGGAGTTAAACTTCCTTTCCCGCATATCTGATTTTAGTTTGGCAAATAAACAATAGTCACTTGGGACCAAGTCTGCACTGTAAGGTGGATGAACCAATTTCTCGAAGCCACATTACTTAACAGCAGCCTTTGAAATAGCAGCAGTATGTACGGGCGCATTGTCGTGTAAGAGCAATACATTTTGGGACAGTTTTCCGCTCCTTTTTTTCACAACAGCTTTACGTAACTTTCGTTGAAGTTCAACATAATATGTGGCGTTTATAATAGTATTATGTTCCTTGAAGTCAAGCAGCAGAATACCATCATATCTCAGAAAACTGTCGTCATGACCTTTCTAGTGCTTTGTGTGACCTTCGATTTTGTTCGGGCCGACGCCACTCCAAAGAATCCCTGTTGGACAAAGGATCATGGTAAAGAACCATAGCTTCACCCTGTGGAGAACACTGTCTACGTCGTCATTACACAACTCAAAAAATTGCTGACAGTACTCAACTTGCCGTAATTTCTGCACTGAGAAAAGAATTCGCGGTACCCATCTTGCGCTGACTTTTGTCATACCCAAATGCTCATGAAGAATTTGGAGCACACTTGTTTTCGATATATCGGTTTATTCTGGGATTTCCTTAGCCTTAAACAGTCTCTTTGGTCCCCATCGGCGTTAATGCATCTTTTGTTAAAAATGTTATTACAGCATGGTATTCAGTTTTTAACATTTTAACTTTTCTAGGGAAGATCACTTCACTTTTCAAATCATTATTTCAACTGTCTAACTGTTATACCCTCAAAAAGGTTAAATGTATGAGGCAGGCAAACGAAGCGAAGAAATAGGAAGTAGAAAATATGTATTTAGAAGCCCTAGCAGTAAAACACATAAAAAAGCCGTCTTGTAATTCTGAAATTGTTTAGTTCTTTTTGCCGAAAAGTTATGGTGGATTGTGAAACTTCAACAGTGAATTAAAAAAAAAAGGAAGCTCCACGTATTTTTCTATTTCGAACCATTGGGAAATCGACAGCATTAGCCCGGAGGAAGAGGAGCTGCTGTTCTGAAAAATTTCTATCAGGAACCTGAGGATAAAGCATGGATTCCTCAGCGAAAAGCCGTCACACTGGGGTTCTCACAAGTCAGTTAAGTAAATCTCTATGCCTCGGCCGAGAGGTAACGAAGGAGCAAATTCGAAACCAACAGTTGCCCACTTTCGATAAAGATTTGGAGCTACTGATCTTATCCAAGGTTTTACATCGACCAGTACGTAAAGAGAAGGGGCAGATCCATTTTCAAGTACTAGAAATTTCCAGATGGTGGGGTGATGGTACTGCCAGGAGGAATAGAAAAACATTTTGCCGACACTCGGCTTTTGATGCAGGTTCAATCAGAAATAGGGCAATTTCTACAGGTTCCATCAGAAATGGGGCAATTTCTACACTTGTAGTTAACTATTTAAATGAAGAAATTGTTTGAAAATGTCGATAATATCTGGCAGAAAGTACGCTTTCTACATAGATTTCCATATCACGAGTAGGAAAATAGTCCTTTATATACGTTAACTACACACGTAGAAATTGCAGTCGACTGCAGAGACTGACATCTTAAACAGGCCCATAGCCCACATGTCTTTCATACGCAGTAGGCTATTCATATAGTCATGATGCCTGGCCGGTCACATAGGTAACAACATCTATGAATAGAAGTGCGTAATACCCTAAGCAGAAATGGCTTCATTTGAAAGTTATCTAGTCGGCTCCTAGTATTATCTGATTGCAATTTTTCACTCCTTCCTTAGTGCGTTTATAAATTTCCCGAGGGATGCTGAAAATTAAAGAGCTGTTCAACATTTACATGCATTCCCATTGAAAACATTCAGCTGCGTAAATACACCCAAAAGAAGCATTACTCTACTGTAGTCCATTAAAGTGAGAGCTGAACATAATTCGCTTTACCAGAAACCCTAAGAAATTTCCTTTTTAATTCTTCTTATCAAAAGACAAGTAGAAACTTTTCTGTGAATGTTGCCATGCAATAAAAATACCATCTTCATCTAAGTTAAACGTTGTTTCTAAAATATACCCAAGTATTTTAAAGAATCTCATTTCAGTTAATCCTGGTATTATCATATAATGGTTCAATGGGTTACCCCTTTAACTCTTTGTCTCTGTTAAGTGCAATGTGGCATTAAGCAATTGCTCCCCATAAACCGACGATAAAGCAACCGTTGTCTGAACACCCACCTACAGAACATACTCAAGTCGTGCAATAATCGTGGCAAGTTTAATGGAATACTAATGAGACCACAATTACGTGCATAATTCAATAAGGACACTATTCAAAATTTAGCAAAATGAATTTTTCTGAAAATATGTTTGTGAAAAGAAGAAACTCAATGGCCCCTGGAGACTTGTTGAGTTTTCAAAAGTCGAGCACAGGATGAAATTCTTTCCACTCATTTTCAGAGAAAAAGAATTGTAGAATTTCAGTTGATTTTTTCTTGTTTTATTTCTTGTTTTTTTTCTAAGATATTGCCTAAGCTCAGGGGACAACCCTATAATGCACAGAGCACAGCTTAGGCGAAAGGAAGTTTTGGGGGCGAGAAGGTGGCGAATCATTTTTATAACCTGACAAATATTTCAAATTAATCTATGCAACAGTATACCCAACAGTATACCATTGGCACCCAAATAAATCTTCGTGCTTTTTGCAGTAATAGAAGGCTTGCTTGTTGCACAGATCTCTACTTGAAACATGCCACAGTTCAGTTTCGACCACAGCCATAGAAACGAAATGGACCTGAACTACTGTATAAAAAATACGTGTTGGTGAGTGAAGTATTTTTCCTTGATGGTGAAGAGTATGCAGAGAAAAGGGTGACTTCTTTACGCTTACGTGACTACAGTTGCCGGTCTTAGGAATAAAGACTTGTTTCCAAGTGGCTGGGACATAAGAACGATACAGACAACTTTTGTAGATCACCATTGGTCCAGAGATGATAGTTTTGCTGGTTTTCCGTAATCAGATCAGTACTCAGTGAATTATATGATGTGAATGATTGAATGACCCATGTCGTCTTTTCTTTCGGAATTATACCCTGTATGATACCCAGATGTATGATGCCCAGCAGGGTTACTGAAACAGGCCGTCTTTGAACTACCACAAAAATGGGCATCAAACAGCAGTTTAGAGTTTCCTGCTTTAACTCCACCCAGAAACCATCGTTTCTTTCCAGCATCATTTGATAGGACTTTTCTAGTCTAGTCTAGTGGATTCACTTGTATTCTGGCAACGTAATATATCGGCGCAGAACGCCGGATTTGGATGAACAAGCGGAGGTCAGAATTAAATGTACAAACGGCAAGGATCAACGCTAAGTTTGAGGATACAGAAATTAATAATCGATGAATCGTCCTATACAGACCTTCGCTTCTGCAAACGTTTGGTACCCACATCAATGTTGACTACTGCAACTCCGCAAAATCTATTAATTACCTACTTCCTTATGTATGTCCATAAAGCCTGGCATCAAGGAAGTTTTACTATGGCTCATGATAATAATAGTGACGAAATTTTCGAAATCTCCAAACAGGTCGGGACATCTGAAGCAATAAAACAATATGCCGAATTTGGATTCTCAATCCATGAACGACACCCGATAGTCGTGCATTTTCTGAAGAATGGTCAGCGAGTATATTTTAACCAAGACAATTCAGTAAATATTTTAACCAAACAATCAAACACAACAGTAAGAGGATTTGTCTTGCTATGGACTTGGTTCTTCTGTAAAGATTAGTTATTTTGTTGTTTCGTGAAATATTAAATCCTCAAGCCCTTTGAGAAAGCCACAAAGATGTTGTGAGCTATTTACGGAAAGAAAGTCATCAAATGACAGTGGAATTTACTGAAAACATCTAAATTGAGGACAAGGTTCTGACAATGGTTCGATGTTTCGGATACAATAAAATTAACAATTCTGTCTAAATCCCAAGTGAATTCGGGTATATAAATTTTCATATGTACAGATACTTGGCCGCCTGCTTTTAGCTTACTCGGTAGTGAAAAAGGCTGAGTTACACACAATAAGAGTTTGCATAGGAATAAGAAAATAAGACAAAAGCAAAGACGAGCATCGGGATAATGATTTCCACTTCCATAGAAAAACTGTTTCTGGCGAGATATCTGATTTAGTCTGTGTTGAATGGATTGATGAGATGTTTAGTACTCTAAAACACTTTGTATCTACTTTTTAAATCCAAATGGAATTCTAATAACAACTATTCAACATTATTAATGGAGAGAGACTATATGAAATTTAGGCAGCCAAATTTTTTAATTAGTGGTTGGATGGATGAAAATTTGGCTTTACAAATGTTTTTTATTCGTTCATGAATCAATCCATGATCCATGATCATGAATTTTAATATTCTCTGCTACCTAATACAATTTGTATGCCCTATTACGGTTGTGCTTGTCCATAATCCTTTAAAGAGCAAAATTTGCAAAAATGATAAACTTTACTGATGCTTCTTTTCTAAGCCATGGAAAACACATATTTTCACGAATCAAATCAATCATCATAATATTAATAAAACAGTTAGTAGAAAACAAAAACAAAATATAAAAGCAATATATTATGCATTATGTGAGAATCTTAAATTCAATTTAAATAGAGTAATAAATTATGTAAATAAACACTTGAAAAGAGATGTAAAAAGTATAAGAAACCAATTTTATTATTTATTTATAGTAGAATGTATAAAACAACATCTAGCCATAAAATACACGTAGGTAGAGTGAAATTTTAATAAGTAAACATTTTGATTAAATAAAAAAGGGAATAATAAAATTCAATGCATTTCTTAATTTTCATCTCTAAATCTAATAGTAGAGAAATTATTTCATAAAATTCGCAATTTGGACAATTTTATGATTACGGCCGTGTTAATAACGACAAGAGAAACTTCAAAAAATCAAAGCGCTTTCGACGGCAAATCATTTAAATTTAGAGAAAAAAAAAATATGGGAAGAGAAAAAATAATTCTCTAATTAATAAGGATGAAAATTTATTTTGACTGATAGAAATTCTTTTTGTATTTTCATAAATGTAATTAACGTAAGGAAGTTAGGAAACAATAATCGAATTATTTCATTGTTACTTTCTGGAATTAGCTTTAATTTCATAACAATATAATGTTAAACAAATTTCAATTAGTATTTTTTTACGCTTTACGTTTTCATTGTTTTTGTAAATATTTAAGGTGAAATAATTTTTATATAAAAATCTCAAAATCTGAAAGAAAGAAAAATCATCTTCGAGCCTGTCAGTTAGTCAAATAAAAACATATCGAATTGAAATTGAATTTGTTTTAGTTCCTTACGAATGTTTAATAATCTTCTGTTATGTCAGAGAACACTCGGAAATTTGTTTCTGTTGCAGATGCTATTTTTTAGAACTAGTTATTCATATGTAGAACCCCAACAAAGTTTGCTAATTCATACAGTTTGGAAATATCATATCTGCACGGGTATTTTGTAATTTATTAAAAAAAACAATCGGTATACATTTCCTGTGCTTGTGGTAAGTACTTTTTCTTTGGGACTTTCCCAACTCTGATGGGAATGGTTTTTACTTTACCTGTTAAAATGGTTTACCCCAGAGTGATCGATATGTAACCTTAATGAATTGGGAGTACTTGGTGGAACTTCGATATCGAATATAAAAATTTAAAAATTTTGTCCCTTATTTACGATCTTTCAGCTCTTAAAAATTGGACTAGGGGTGATTATTTTTATTGTACTTTTCTGATCTTCTTTACCCTTGGTAATTTTATCGAAAAAAGGGAAATAAATACTATTGTATGAAATATACAGCAGATCTACAAAATGGAGAAAACTCAATTGAGAGAAAAACTGGGTTTAAAGAAATATCGTGATCGAAACGTTTTAGATCGAATGTATTCCAAACGGCAGAATTAAAAACCACATTAAGTTCTAGGAAACATCCGCAAATTATTAAGTACTAGAACTTTCGCGTTTTTTCAGGATTGTAGGTCGCAGATGCAGAGAACAAATACTTCAGGCAAGACTATTGATAAAAGAAGACTAGGTTGAAGCTTGATTAAAACTAACACCTAAGTTATTAATTGAGTTTGCTATAAGGGATAACGTGGTTATTTATTTTGAAATGGAAAAGAGAAGACGTGTCAAGGTCGTGTTTAGAAATGACTACTGAAACAGACTTAGAAGTTTACTACGCTTAACCCTAGAACTTATGCACTCAAGATCCACATTTGCACAAGATACGACATTATCGACATTGAGTCTGGATTTGAAGAAAAAAATGTGGACTTTAAAGGTCCTAAAATTGAAAATCATCAGCATACATATGAAACCCACAATAAACCACAAAGAGTGACAAATCAGTAATGAACAGCAGAAATAACTATGTACCTTGAATCGATCCCTGAGGAATACCACTAAGAACAGGAAGTAGATCGGAAGTTCTAGTTCCACTGACAACTCATTGCTGGCGATTATTCAAATATTGTAGGACCAAATTAGCTTATAGGGAAGTTAACGAAACTTCAAAAATGCGTCAAGTTTATGTTTACATTGAAAGACAGTGACATATCAGAATCAACAGACCGACGAATGTCATCAAAAATTTTAATTAGGGCAGTTGAAAACGTGGAAAAAAAGTTATTATAAAGTTTTCGGAATTATGTGGAAACTGCAAAAGGGAATATCTTTATACTAATACCAGGGTCAATTCAACGTTTTTTTTTGGAATTCTAAAGCCGTTCTGCTTGTGAACTATGAAAACAAGAATTCTAACCAAAGGTGATGGCAGCCACTAATAAGACTTTTAGCAGAAATGCTAAAGATTATTATTTTGAAGGCGTCAAAGAAGTTTTCTGGTTGTGTAAAACGCATTGAAAATAACGGAAAATAATTAATAAAAGATTTTCAGTCCTTAGTCGATAGACAATATTATTGTTGATCCACTCTTCCTGCATTATTATTTAAAATAAATTAGTGTCAGACTTTATAAAATATCATAACATTTTCGACGCTCTCATGAATGGCGAAGGTTTTGGTCGTAGCGGTCCATGGAATAAGTTAACTTTAATAGTTAATGCCGTAGGACCGAAAAAAATTCTAACAATTTTTCATGTCGTAAATTTTTAATTAAATTAAAGTTAAGGTGAGTGTGTCGCTTTGCACTTTAAATTGTACATCAATTTGCTGTGTATTTAAGTAAGCAGTGTTTTTTATGGAGAGCGAAGCAGCGTTCCGTATTCATGTGATCCGCGATCGTATCTCATCTGTGACCTTTAAGGTGTAAACAAAAGTCCAACTTCGACTGCTTACCACGAAGTCGTTTCCGTAAGGAGAAAGAAGAAACCCTGCAACGACTGGCCTCGAACAACAGAGTCACACTCTATTGGGTGCCTGGCCATCGGGGAATAGAGGGTAATGAAGCCGCTGACGAGCTGGCCAAGAAAGGCTCATCTTCTCGACTTCATGGTCCCGAGCCTTTCTGCAGCATTGGTTGGTCGACAGCAAAAGCTGTCATAGAAAAATGGGCTAAGGGTAACTACCGCTTTATGCAAAGCGGATCTTAGATTGCTTACAGGCTATCTATCTAGCCATCATGGGCTAAGATTCCACCTGAGTAAAATGGGCCCGTCTAGAGAGACGGAGTGTCGTCTTTGTTTTGAAGACGATGAGACCACCATGCACATTCTGGGTGAATGTCCCGCTATGGCATGGCTGAGAAAAAAGATTTTCCTCCGGGAATTCTTAACCCCCGGTGAGATTAAATCCTCTTCGACAATAGACCTCCTTGCTTTCATAAGGAAGGCAGATAGTCTATTGCAGTAATAGGAGGCTTAGCACAATAGATCTTTTTAGGTCGCAGTGTCTGTCTGACTGATAAAGCTGTGTGAACGAAATTGCGACTTCAGCGGCACGACGACCTGCAGTCGAAGTCAAATTTAGAGATAATTTCTAATTTTGTCATCGTTGCTGCCGTGCTGTCAAACACATTTTAATGTTTTATGTCGGTAGCTGTGAAATTATCCAATTTGACAATTTACTTGTCTACCAGAGGTTCACTTTTTCGTGTGAAAAAATTTTCTTCTAGCATAAAAGTTAATAGAAACCGTGAGGGAGCAAGAGATTTTAGACAACCTTCGGCAAATGAATTATAGACTTATTTACGACGAATTATAATGATTTATTAAATGGCAAACGAACACTAGCTGTCAATTTCAGTACAGTCGGAGTTACAATTTTATTTCCCATAAAACGCAGTCGCAGTCAGTAGTCGAAATCGGAATTCTGTTTACACTTTAAACACTTCTAAAACGAAAATAGAACAGATTTGAATAAAGTGATATGGAGAGTAGAATGGTAGGAAGTGGAAGGTCCGCCGAAAAATGATGCTTAAACGAATCGATGTTCTTCGGGTACTTTAGAATAATTCAGATACGAGAAGGTTTAATTGCTCGAAGTCCTTGGTTCATTTCAAGTCAATAAATTCTAGGAGCATTGCCGAAAACTTAAAAAATACAAGCACTTTTTTCGTTATCATGAATGATGAAAAGGATTTCTCTCTCACGAAGCCTATGAAAGATCTGTAGGTCATCTTCTTGGTATTGATGGCATAGGTATACATATTAATCACGCCGGCAAAGTGGTAAAATAAAATCTTGAAAAAAAAATTTTTTGGCTATACTTCCGAAATACGGCCTCCGCCAAATGAAATGAAACTTATGTATAACGGTACTTTAGGACAAGCCAAGAAATACTACATAGGTCGTTATGTGCGCAATTGCGATTTAAGGACGAAAAGGACCTTTAAAATTTGAAAATCCTAAATACGAAAATGTAAATATTTCTGGTACTATTGAACGTACAGGAATGCAATAGGTATCATAGACGATCGTAGAAAAGTTTTGGACTTACTGGTATGGTTAAAGAACCCTGAAAAATCATACAAATATTACAGTTATATTGTCATATTAGGGCAAGTGATGTTTTGCAATGGCGACATCAGAAAATATGGAAAAAGATTGGAAAAATAGCTGTATAATGATATATTTTTTTAGACTAATTTTTTTAGAATAATAGAATTAATGACATTAATTAATGAGTTAGTTACAATATTTTCATTTTAGTTTTTAAAATTTTCCCTTTTACAAAAAATTTTCACAAAATATGTCTAATTTTTCAGGAATATCGTAAAAGGGTAATCTTCTTCTTATTTATTTGAATTTGACGAAACATATACATACATACCATATTTTTATAATTAATTGCAGTAAGTGCTAAAAATCCCAAGGAAGTCGAGAAAATCCCTAGAAAAGCACGTGCTTTAAGACAGAAAAATGTGTATATCATTTGCATTATGTAAAATAAGTATGACATGTGATATATCAAATTAAAGGTTAAGAAGCAAGCTTTCATAATATTGTAAGAAAGATCTACTTTAATGAGGCATTTTTTCGAGAAAATAACGGTTTATTCTGAAAAGAAAGTAATTTTTCCAAAAAACCGTTATATCTCAAAAAGTATCCAACAGATAGGAATGTTTTATGACTCATATGAAAGGTAATAACGCTACCTTCAAAATGATACCTATTGCATTCCTGTATATACGTTCAATAGTACCAGAAATATTTACATTTTCGTATTTAGGATTTTCAAATCTTAAAGGTCCTTTTCGTCCTTAAATCGCAATTGCGCACATAACGACCTATGTAGTATTTCTTGGCATAAGTTTCATTTCATTTGGCGGAGGCCGCAATTCGGAAGTTTCCCCAATTTTTTTTGGGTAGGTACCTCCCCTACACGTAAAGTGAGGATGAATTTTTTTTCTCGTTTATCCCATGGTGTGGGGTGTGGTTGGACAGGTCGTTCAAAAATATTGCCGCTGTGTGAAAACCATTTTCCGATTCAGGGATCCTTTTGCGAAATATTGAGCTTTTTGCTGATTTTTGTTAGAGTCAAGTGTCCCCCCTGCCAGCTAAACGGTTATTTCTGGAAATGTGAAAAAACTCACGGCAATAATATATATAACGAAGTTAAAAGGACAACTATCACAGCTAAGTAGGCTTTACAAGTTAACGAATAATAGTCGACCAACTAGTAAAAGGAAAATTTCGTACAAATTCCATTGGAAATTACTCGGATGAAGTTGTTAGTTGTGTAAAATAGGTAGTAAATATAAGTTTATGAATCATGTAAAATTATGGAAAAATAAAATAGAAGTAACAAATCGAGCGGCAGCCGCGCTCATAAGCGCGAGCGCATAGATGCTGTTCGGATGTGCCTCGAAATGCTACCTATAAGTTTGCGATTTTCGCTTTACAATTTTAAAAATTTTCGATTCGATTAGTCGATTTGAGTTGAGTACCGTTTGAAAAACTTAAAATTCTATATACTGGCCCTTGTTTTTTTCAATTTCAATTAATTGTTCCATAAAAGATTAAACTTTTATTTTGCAATTTAAAGTCGGTTTTAGACATTTTAGATGCCCAACTACTTACCTTCTGATCTTCTCTCACTTTTGAAAGCACCGTGTGCGTGCATACAATTTAATCACGATCTCAGGGTGATTAATTTCTACGGAACCTTACACTGCGCGTGTCCCGCCACGCACTTGGCCACTTTTATTATTTATTTATTAATGGAGAAAGAAGGACATTTTCAGTGCGGCATTACGCGAAAAATACATCACAAATGTCAAATCCACGATGAAGCGAAAACGTCCGTACTTTTGAAATTCAATTTGCTAACAAAGCGTCTTACAAAACACAATTATACATTCGCTTTCCCCTTAGATTTGTTCCTTTCCATTTCAATGTATACAAATTTTGTTTTTTGTAAATTCTTCACAGAGGGTCCCATTTAATTGAGAAAATAAATGGCAACGAAAATCCCATAAATGAAAAACAAATAAGTAGAATATTAAAAAAGGGCAAAAAATCTCAACCTTGGTGAAAGGGCTGTCATCGAAGTGAAGTTTCACGTAAACCTTTCCCTTGCAGAACAGCTTGTCGAAAGAAATTCAATACAATGTTCCCCTGGGAGAACATTGAACAACATTTTGGTAGTTTAACGAACTTACTTCTACGCACTTTTGTGCGTCTATTGGCTTCTATACGTCCTCCAGCCCCCTCGGGATTTAAAATTCACTGGAAGGTACTTTCAGTTGTGGTAGAAAAGTTGAAAATTTGTTGTCGGTCTGATCCTTTCTGCGGACGTTTTTGTATGCTCAGCTTTTGGCTTAGGATGTGGGTTTTTTCCAACCAGAAAGTTAAAAGCGTTTTAAAGAATGTAAACCACCATAGAATACTAAAATTTCTTTGAAAACATTGGAAAAAGGGATGAGGGTCAAATGATTCGAATTCCAGCCATATTCTCAAATTAAAATTTTGTCATGAAGGGAACACAAAATGACAGAAGAAAGCATTTCTCTAGGAATTCAGACTGTTTTTACTTTGCCTCGTTGTGCATTCATTTCTCTCATTAAATACCAACAACTTTCACTCTCTGATTTGATTATAAAGTTCTGCAGGGTTTATTTGTTTTTCAAGGGAGATTTAATCTTTTGCCGGAATACGGTTTTAACAAGTTTTATTACATAGTCGTACCGCCAGAAAAGTTGCTTAATTTCATGTTTAAAATGGTTGAATTAAAGAAATATATAATAAAACAAAATTTGCACCTGAAAAAAGAACTGGGTACTTATGAAATTTTCAATTTAAGATAAATCTTAATTAATATGTATAATCGATCTTGCCGCTATATTGCACCAGCTTAGTTACGAATGTATTTCGCGAAACTCGAAAACGATTCAGGTAAGGTTTAAGGCTCAACCGTCCCTAGTTTGTCCTTTGTCTGCCAAATTTTCATAATGGTAAAAAAATTGAATTTTTTTTTTTGCGATTTTCAGGACTTTACTTATAAATATAATTTTCATCATTCCTCTGTGTGTCTGTCATTTACACAGGCAAGAAATAAATTTGACAAGGTTGAGCCGTTCATGATAAGATGAAGGGATCAATGGGTAATTCCAAGGCAAGTCTTTGAGCGCAAATCTGCTAAAGCCGATCCAATGCGGACAGTGTAGAAAAGATTGCAGACTAGAGATGCATACTCAAATAGTAGTCTGATAAACGTGTTGTATAATATTAAGGTATTTTGAAAGTTACAGAATTCCTTGAACCAGCATTTAATGATTTCAAGCGTGGGATTATGATACTTTTGAGAATATTGATGTGAGAAACACAGTCCAATCTTGAATCCAGTATTACGGTCAACGCGGGAGCACTTATACTGCGATCTTTTGTATGAAGTCTATCTATGAATTTTTAAATGATTATAAACTGTTTGTTTGCTGATTAATAAAATTGGTGTGAAGTAAAAAATGTTAAAAAAATTTTAAAGAAACGTGTTTCCCTTAAACTCTGGTTAGTGAGTCACACATAATTTTTGTCCTATTTTTAAATCTCATGAGACTATTTAAAATTCATAATATGTAGATATGCCTTTTTTCGCTACTTAAATTACTTTTTTTTGTAAAAGAAATGTACAAATTCTTCCTTGAATTTCATCATAAAGATAATGCGGCACTCTCTCTTGTTATTGTGTAATATAAGTTTATTATAAGTGGAAAGATTGCTGTTTTGATAGACTTTTAAAATAACGTATCGTAACTTGTAGTAATTTTGTTTAAAATAATAACAGAAGACTAAAACATTAGCACGTTTCAAGATTAACAAGATTTATAAAACTATGTTTACAATTTTCGTATAAAATAGTAAAATATATTTTATACTTTCATGTGTACTTACATAAAAAATTGTAATTATGGCGTGTGTGATCACAGAATTTGTGCTCTATACTATTTATAACTAAATCTGATTTAATTTCACAGTTTAATTAAATTTCATATTTTTTCTGATTCATTTTTTCTGTTTCAAGATTATCTTCTTCTGTCCTTCTTGATGCTTTTGGCAAACTCCAGAATTTCTGAAAACATTATTTTTAGATAAAAATAATTTAAAAATTTAATAACATAAATACTTGGTCTTGCCCAAAATTCAAAGCCTCTTCCAAAGAATCAGGAAGTTTTTGATGAAGAGTTTCTGGCAAAAACACAGTACTTGCTGCTCCCAATAAAAATAATACTGTTAGTATATAATACGGATAACGAATGTCTATGCTAGTTCCTAAGTGGACAAAGTAAGGTGCTAGTACCCCTACAGCATTCCCTAAAATTGCACCAAATGATATTCCTGTCTGGCGAAGACATGTTGGATATAATTCCATTGCTTGCAAATTTGCAACGAAAAATGTTACACCGTTCAAAAATTTAATAAATGTCACCAATGATACTACAATAGTTCCATACTCGACATCTATAAAAAATATGCTGTAAGAAACGTTTTAACAAAATTTGAAAAATACTCACATGGTGCTAGACATATTGCAGGCAAGCAGAATATACCGGATATCAAGAAGGATAGGCTGGTTGATAACCTACGTCCGATTCTATCACCTTTAAATAAACAGTAAAAAGTAGTTTAAATTTTACTGAAATTTATATGTAACCCGCTGGGAAGAGTATTACGCCACCATTTTACGACATTATGAGGGAGGCGGCAATAATCAGGAAGTAAGGGTTAAACAAAAACTTAAACTCACCAAAATATTTTCCAACAAAATAAGAAGGCACTTCCACTACGCTCTGCAGCAAAAAATTTAAATATGGATTTCCGCCCATATGGGTGGTGTATAGGTACAGGGTAAAGTAAGAGACGGTAACCACACACCTAAGACACACAAACAACAAAATTGAGGATTCGGTGTTAAAGAGGAGTAAAAAATGGTATCTAATAAATGGTGGTCCTGAAAAAGAGAAAATTTAAAGCCATTTCCCACAGCACCTTACCAGCTGAAGCCTATAATGATTGTATTGCACGCAATCCTCCGCTGACTGAATAAGGACATCATCCCATAAACTTTCTCCTGCTTAACTTTAGAGTACTTTTCTGCAAGCTCTTCTGCGTTCATGTCAAATTTTCTTCCATTTATCTTGGCTATCTGCTTGAATTGCGTAATTGCATCTGCATACCTTCTGCGACTTATCAGCCATCGTGGCGACTCTATCATATATCTGGAAAGATAGTTGACAGCATTACTTGATACCATTCCTAGAAAATGTCATACCCAAACTATGTGAAAACTTACTTATAAAAGACAAAAATTAGTACACTAGGCAAAGTTGTCAGCCACATGAATGGAACCCAGTCTCGCAGCACCCAGAATACGAAAGGGATTAGGCAGGTCCCCAGTGACCATCCCAAACTTTGTACCATAACAATATTTGTGCGTTCATCACTAAATTCGGGATAGGATTTTTTACATTTTTCATTCGGAAAGTCAGCAGATTGAACTCACTCTCGGGATATTTCCATAGCTATTACCACCGCGGACTGGAAGTAGCTGCTAACCGGAAATGCTGCGATTCCTATTACTATAATAAACCACATGAAAGATGAAGTTGTAACGATGGCTATTGCTCTTCCTATCGTCACTGAGATAATACTAATGTAGTACACCATCCGTCGCCCCAGTCTGAAATAAATACGACTTTATTCCTCATAATCCAGAGAAACTACAAATGATGTAGCAGAATGTGAAGGATTTAATTGAAGATATCATCGGAGTTATGAAGGAGCCAGATATAATTATAGCCCGCTTTTTATGACTTAGGAAATAAGGAAAGTCTTTGGCGTCATATGTGGTTTGTCATGATTGAAACGAATAAAGAAAATGGCAATTATTTAAGCACTGGTACAATGAAATTAGTTATTGTGCCAGTTTAACAAATTCTCAGTATTTCCGCAGGTAATATAATGTTAAGGTGTTGGTTTCCGATGTTCTAACCGCTTCGTAATCTTAGTTAAGCAACACTTGGTAGACATTCAAGCAATTTTGAAAAAATTTGTCATAAGCGTGTAATATTTCATATGTTTTCCAATATATATATATATTTTTGGTATAATAGAATACCACGGTTCAGATTAGAGTTCTTACTCAACAAAATTAGCACTTTTCATAGGAAAATTGAATTAGTATCTTACGTGTCACCCAATTGACCAAAGACGAACGTTCCAACGACTTCAGTGATACGAGCGACTATGAAAATGTTGGTTACATAGAGCTCCTTTTCACACACCCAGTCCTCTTGCGATACAATTGTCCTTTCGAACCATTGTTTATCATATTGGAATCCATGAACGCATTCTGAAAATAGAGAAAGAAAAATCACAATTGGCGACCAATATGTAATGCTTTGTTGGTTTATTTCTTCATTTATGTCCAAGTCAATAATATTATTGCCGATGTAAACAGACAAAATCGGGGGGATTTTCCTTCGGCTGGGAACGTTCATTTTTTACATTTTTTGTTGGATCCATTATGTGGGCGTATCATTACAATTGCTTGATTTCTGATTCCATAAGTTTTGTTTGCTTCACTCTTTTAACGAAATTTGTCTACTTGGCAAAACTTTGGAATAAATTCCAAGAAAAGAGGTGAATTTTTGTGTCATAGCAAATATGTATATAGGATATGAAATTCCACAACTTCAACTTTTGTAGGATATTTTGCTGAGTTAAATTTTTTGTTTTAAAACAAAAACACACGTAATGAAGGGAAAACATCAAATTCCCTTCAGTGAAGTATCATATCATATTCTATTTGTTTATAGTCTAGTTCAGTATCTGAAATATAGTTAGAATAAAAGCAGCTAAGAATTTTCACTGAAACTGTTGTCGGCACAAAATAATGAAAGGCATTCTTTTTCAGTCAAAAACAATTAACTTCATAAAATTTAATGCCGACAAAATGTATGATTTTTTAAACAATGGTACCTTGAAATTTCGAGTTTTTGAATAACCAAATCATATTTAAATATAAATATTAAAGTTTCAAGAGGACATTGGAACATTCCCGATTCCTTTTTTTCATGACAAATATGCAACTGAACCTATTTATTATATAGCATAGATTCCAAGCCACTTGTTTGGGTGAATACCCTTAGTCTGTTGCCAGCATAAAAAGGTTAACCTTTGATAAACGCCCGCCGGTACGATTCGAGCTAACGCGTTATTCAGTGAGCCAGCGACGATGTTATAAAATCTCTAACTTCTCGGGCTACATTGATCGACGATGGTTATGAGATTTGGTTGCCTTCAATTTATAGTTTAACAAGCTGAGGTGGAATGGATTTGCAGAAGAAATCCCAGGCGTTTCAGCCTTTAATCACTTCAGTAAAACACGACCCGTATATAGGTGAATTATATAGGTGCGATCCTTAGAGGTTTACACTAAGAATTTCCCGGTATAATTATTATAAACAGTACAATAAATACACAAATGTTTTTTTAACAAATAAATCGCTTGATTTCTAATTTTTCAGTTCCCACGTCCACAGCCTCCACCTCTTCTTACATTATCAAGATGTATCAGCTAGTGCCCGAACGGGGTCGTTAAGAGCTTTCGAGAAAACATTTAATAAATTAATATTCTAAAGTTTTTTTTGGAAAACTAAAACACTACTGAGGTAAATGTCATAAAAATGTAGAATAGCATATATCAGGCAACATCGATTAATGCTAAAATAGGTTTGTTAGCATCAGTAGTTTTCATACAATCATTAAATTTTTTAATGTAATTTTTTTGGATAAGCTTAAAAAAACTGTACCAATTTCGATAAAGATTGCAACATATAGTTGCCATAAAAATGCATCGAAATTAATAGAATAAGTAGTTCCCAAAATATCATAAAATTGATATTTTCGTTTTTGAAATATAAAATTATAATAGTTAGTAGTTAGTAGGATGAGACCAATTGACAGGACAGAAGAAAATAGAGCAGATTAGTAATTAACGCTTTAACGTGAGTTAAACGACGAGAGAAAGACGTTTTTTCAGTATAGTGTTGATTATATCTAAATCAAAGAGTTCCACAACACGGTTAACAGCCTCACACATGCGATTAATAGGTTCATGCTTACCATGGTTAGTTCTAGAGAAATTGATACGCAAAAGGGGGACATCTCTCAAATTATGACTATTATCCCTAAGGGACATCCTGGCACGGAGCACCGGAGAATCAATATAGGA
>QYTT01079217.1:20725-33948 GCA_006980735.1 Dasypogon diadema | reverse complement strand
TATTATGAAAATATATATTTATAATGCTGTCGGTCCTAATTCTGCCTAAATACGCGAATTATGTTCAAGTCTAGCCTTATAAATTGGTTGAGGTATGTGTAGAAAGCAAAAATGTGACCTGTCCAACTAAGATTATTGGATAGATTGGGTTCGTTTGATAAAAGTTAGACTGCTTTGGGTCTCAGGCGAGAATTTTTGCAATGACGCTGTTAAGCGATGCAATTAGGAGTGAGAGATAAGACGTGGTTGGTGGAAAGTTAGAAAACAGTAAGAGACAATATAGAACCTTGCGGTATACCCTCATTGACATTATAGAAGTTAAAGGTAATACCGTCCAAAGTAACACAGGTGGAACGGCCAGAAAGGACAATTCCAACCCAGGTGAGAAGGGAATGGTCAGGACCAAATGCTGGAAGTTTGATCAAAAGATCAGTCCAATTGATTTTCTTGAAGAATTTATTGAGCCCAGCTCATTCAGTTCAGTTAAAATGCCATATTGGTCCCAAAGGCGGGACATTGCCCTGGCATATTTTAGAGTTATACCAACATGTGTAGCACGTTAGGGGCAACTTTTTCGTAATGTTACTATAATCATTTCAGACAACACAAGGTGCTTTGTTCTAAAATTCCAAATCGCATGGATTTTGCATGGCTCTGGAAAATGATAGATTAGTGTGCGGTCAACCTTAGAGAATGGCTTGCAGGACTTCCGAGAAGAGATGGAAAATTGGGCTGATCTAAAGGATTGGTGTGGTGAACCATTACATCAGGAATGAGTGTGGGACAATTTACAAACTATTGTAGGTTAAACGATTTGAATTTGAGATTGGTAACAAAACAAAAATGTTATAATTTTTTGAAAATTGAATTTTAGGTAGAGCAGATAGTGCCCGCCTTTTAACATCGAAATTGTAATCAGTGCATCAAAATATATAAATATATATACATATAGGTGTACTTTTAATTTTTCCATTTATTCGGCCTAATGCTGCAAGAACAAATATGTAAGATGGTGCATCTCAAATTCGGATCAAAAACCTGTAGTGTTAGAAAGCAGACATTTATACTCCTTTTTCAATTTCTTAAACGAAATGTTTATTGTTCTTGAACAAATCTTTAAATCAAAAGACACCGAGAGGATTTTATATTTTCTCAATTCATCCAAACATTACACTATTACAGACAGTGCAATTCCCTTCGAAATGATTCCATACACAAAACAGAAGATAAAACACATACCCTCCATCATGCCAGTTCAAAACACAACAATAGAACCAGGGTATCCCAATCAAAGTAAAGTCACATGTGTTTTCATGCGAAGCCATCCCAGGAATAAGTTTTCCCTTAAAAACGACAATTTTTCATCAAATATTCTATTTCAATTCAACCAAAACCAAGTTTTCACCGTAAAACTCTTCTAAACTTTATCTGAGCAACTTCAAAGTGCACTGGAAAAGTTTACATTCTTCCAGTTCACCAAGTGATATGAAATTTTTTTTCCTCGTAGACCGTACGTGTACTTATCGTCCGTTCCCCTTCAGCTGGACCATTTTTATACTAGACAAAATACTGGAACGTTCGAAGGACAAACAAAAACGTTGAGAAAAAAGAAGAGGATAAGAAAAAGGACGAACAAGACCAACATTTTGCTTGCATAACTCCCTGTTGTTTCTCCTTATTTATGCTCGCATTATTGAGTTCAGTTCCAGCAACACATGGGACCCCTCAGGGAAACAAAGGGAGGACACACCACTTATAGAAGTCAGCACCTCAAAAGCATCTTAACGATGTGTGCATGTACGGCTTCATGATACCGGTGGGAGCTAGGCCACCAGTTCGCTTGAACCATGAAAGATATCCCTGCAACATAAGTGGGATCAGATATTGTTTGCATGATTTGTTATCACATAGACTTACCCGGCTTATACGTGACATCCAAAATCCTGAACACTAGCACAACTGTAGGTGCAAGTGCGGCATTACCATGCATCAATAAGTGCACTAAATAAATAATAGACATTCGTTTAGTGGATTTGCACTCAAGTTTGTTGAAAGTTTGGAATTTTCGTAATAGTCAGACTCAGAGCTAGCCGATGGAGATGCAGTGCTGTAATGGACGGATGAGTTGTAGAACCCATTTTCCTGTTGGTCCTGTTGAAAAGTTTTATGGGTTAAGTGAATAATTTATGCAAGAAAAGTGTTTAAGAGGTACAAAGAAACGAGATAGTCATTTATTTTTTTTGTGCCATAGACCCATAAATATTGTTTGTTTTCCCTAAAAAATATGTTGAACGGTGCAACACTGTTTTATTGTAAGCATTTATCGTCCAGGAGCTGAGATATGTAAAATTTAACAACTTTTACATTTTTTAGTAAATCCGGCAGAGGATCCATCATGAAGAGTGAATATGGTGAATCATGATTTCTTGGAATAATGATCAAGTTTTAGGAGATAAAGAAGAAATTCTCTTATGAGTTACTTCGACTTGAAATTACACCTGTCATAAATCAACAACAAGGACATTTGAGGTCTACCGCTACAGTTGTTTACCATGATCCACTCCTAAGAGAAGGAGTATAATAACTTCCATATAAGATTTGTTCCCTACATGAAAAAGAAAAACTTCAACGTAAGGTTCTATTTAACTCTGGTGGTATATATATCCTGTTCACTATAACGCTCGACCACTAGTTGTAGTTGTTTCAAAACAAATTGCGGTATAAAAAACACAAAGTGGTACCTAAAGTCTGTAATTTTCCTATTTGCAGCGAAAGCTTGAATTTCCTGAAACTCTCTGTTGGTCATAAATATTTTCCCAAATCACATCCGTTGTAAAATATACAAAACTACTAGGTATTTTGAAAAGTTGCTCAAAGTATCCATGAAATGAAATTTCTCTATCGTACGAAACATCCTTCTTCGTTGCAACAGTTTTATTATATTTTACTCGGGTTTTCATCAAATCTCTCGATAATTTTATTAACGTGGGACACGCGAACCATAAATTTGTGAAAATGAAGTCATTACCTCCGTAGATCCGAGTACCTAATGGCACAACTTCTAGGGTATCCGTTAAGATGACTGGGAACACGAACTTATTTAGTTTCAGTTTTACCTACAGACGCTAAGAATTATGTTAATAACTGTAGGGTGGGGTAGAAATTCAAATAGGAAGCATAAGGTAGGGGTTTTTATTAGAAATTTTAGTTTTCGAATTGAAATTCCGGAAATTTTGTAATTTTCTACGATCTGCTCGTGGACTCACATATCATCTCTACGCCAACGGATAATATCTTTGTCAAAGGGAAGAAATCAATGCCTTAATAGAAACTAATTCTGGGCAAACTGGTTTCACAGATAGTAGGAAATTATGAATATAAAATTCCAAACGTTAAAATGCAAAATTCTAGGAGTATATAAGAAAAAATAGAAAATCTCAATCTTCTCCATATCCTTTATTCGTGCTCCATGTTCCATAGTATCGACACTTGATGCTTGTGCCTTTTTGTGAGTTCTAGCGATTATGTAGCAACTCTTAGTATGTTAAGAAAATAGAGGTTTATTTGGACCGATTATCGTCCTTCTAACTATATGGCGTAACACTATTTTTTTCTTACACAAGTTGGTATTATTTTGGGTGAGAAACTTGACATCACAAACATTTCCATATAAATCCTGGAGTTGGTCTCGTGAGTCGCTAAGTTTGAGTTGGATTTCTTCTTAGAGATAAGTACATATGAATTTGAAGCGAGTCTCATAGTAGTAGTGGTAATGTTTGTTGTTCGCCCAGTCTGCGATAAGCAAGAGTAAATATTTAGAAGTTATCCTCGTGGTAGACAGTAAGGATCCTGATCCTGCGCCAACTTTTCGAAAATTGTTATCATCTACTCTTGCAGGTCCTCGCAGAGGATGTGCCCTCAACAACTTTTTTCTCATCTATTGACCCATATGTATAGAATATTAGATCCTTAGAGAAGGAGTTTTAGAGTGAGGCCACAAATCCTCCCTCTGTGGAATCCTAAGTTTAAACTCTGAGGTAACTACAACCTCGAGTAGGTGATCGTTGTCATGGTCAAAAGCGGAAATCTCGGATCGCAGCAGCCATTAAGTTGTCGACGTTGCTACTATATTAACATGGATTTTTGTCGACAAAAAATTAAGAATGACTTTTATTATCCGTGCACTAGATGATCTGAGTGTCGCTGATATACTGATCAGACACAGGCGTTACATCCTTCCTAAGATCTTACTGTTGCGTTCCCTCTCTGTCTCTCTAAAGCCTTCCACTACACAGTTCCATGGGTAATAGTGAATGAATTGACACTGGTATATTGGAAGACGCCGAGGGAATACTAATCAGAGTCCTGGTGGGTCATGACCTAATGCGTGATCTATTGGGCCACGACTGCAAAAATTTATACTATACTATTATTGACTGTATGAGATGAACCATGGAACCTGGCATGAGTATTAACATGCTCTTCATGCTCTACTGTAGTTCGCTTTCTTCCAGTAGCTTTCAATGTTTCCTAGTGGTTATTCTCTGGACTGTCAGTATGTAGCATAGGATTTTTTTTATTGGATGCCACGTTCATTTCATATTAATTTTTAAAACTCAAAATTTTGGAAAAATCAATTCTTCTTTTAGTCGGTGTCATTCCTACAAAAGATTTTAAAGAATTTTTCCCTATGATACACTTTAGATTGTACCTTTCTTTAGAAAAAAAAATTCCCTTTAGCTTTCAGACGTTGCCTGACATAAAAAAAAATTCCATCATCGCCTAGGAATTTCAATAGAGGGTCCTACTAGAAGACTTATATCTCCGTCATTTCTTAATTTTATTTATTTTATTATTTTATTTGTTTTAATTTATTAATGAAACTAGAGTGTATTTGTGGAAAATGAAAATTATTTTATATAATTATTTTTCCGAGTGACAGGGTGGTGTAACCCCTTAGTTTCTTATATTCTCATGAAACTCTGAAAGCTTTGATGATTAAGAACTCAATTGCCAAGAAGTTATCCTCTCCCATGTGTGTTATTAGTCCCATGGAACGATAGATTGGAATTTTGGATCGTTTCCGATTTTGATCACTTTTAGCGAAATATTCCTTATTAGAAATTGATTACTTAATCGAATGAGGTTTTTTCATTAAGCAATTGGCCTTATTAACAAAATAGTTTGTGAAACGTCCGGATATATCAAATACTCCTGATACCTTATGGTCCTGGAAAACTTTTAAACTGATCTCAAATGATCTAAGGATGGCTCCAAAGGGGGCATAATTTATAACGAGTCATTCACGCGTAGAATATTTTCCTCAATATGCATTCCATTTCTGCTCAATGTCAAAAATATCAGAAATTATCTGCACCTAATAAATTCATATCTTTTTCATAACCACCAGAAATGGTTTTCTTTACGACCCACCATCACACAGAATCATTTTGAAAATTTGAATTGACAGCAATTTGCAAGGGATCCATCTTTTCTCCCTTTACTAGAATGTCGTTTTATAAAAGTGTCAATTTGCTGCTAAACCAGAAATTTTGTCATCTATCACTGGGGACTAGCAGGACGTTTATACAAAAAACAAAACGGACATAGCAAAGGCGTATATCCCACTATTAGAATGAGACCGCCCCAGGCATATATTCCTTGTTCGTTATGCTTTTCTGTGAATATAGGCGAAAGTTCGCTGGGCCAAATTCTTTTTGTTGATGGCTTGAAGAAATGGGAGAAAAAAGTTCAAATTCTGGACATACTCGAAAATTAAAGCCATCAATCATCTCGGACTGCCCGCGGAGCATCTAATAAAACCCATGTCATGTCCTCAGCTTATAGATATTACCAACGAAGATTTAGATCCCAACACTTTGGACAATGAGTGTGGGTGGAAAAGTAAGCTATGGACCGTAGGACCGTATAGAGGGAACAGTAGCAACAGAAACAACAACAACAACAACTATTACTATTTTGTGGTTCAGTACAGATGGGAGGTGTATTTTGGTGTGGGCTGTGATCCAGGAGCAATGTCTGAACGGGATTACAGAGCATGGACTGTGTAACCACATGAAAGACGAGGATAACGAGAATAAGGACCTCGCAAACTACTCTACACATTTATTGAATTAATTTTAGTTCATTGGCTCGATGAAGATTTCCACTGACCGGTCAAGAAGTATTTTGCTGCTCGGATTCGTCACATTTCAAGGATATTTTGTCTTGATGGGATTACTCTGTGAATAGGTTCTTAGTTCAGCAATGCGTGCTGGTTGTTTTGTTAACGATATCTCGGTCTACTGGGCAAATTATTAGTTTTGCTTTGAGTTATGCAGGACGATGTTTTGCCATGGACATATTGACTTGGCGAAATCTCCGAACTTTTGTGATGGAAATTCTGTAGATTTGGACATTGAATGCTGTCCGATGATATTGCTTGAATGTTTTTCGATGAGAGTAATTGTAACAAAAAGTTTTGTATCTTTGACAGTGTGTGACATGGATAATAAAAATCGAAAACATATATAAAAGTATTTAGGGTATATTGTGTTGGTGGGGTTGGCTATAAGAATTTCTTTATTCGTTCTTTGTGTAACCACTTGTTAGATAGAAAATAAAGTGAATAACTGAAGAACTTGTTATTTTACTGCACATAAAGATTTTATAATTTTACACTTTACTCTTGAAAAATATCCCCATGAATAGAACATTTCTTTCTAGGTGAAATAAAGAGGGAATTTTGATCCCAGCCAGTCAACTTGATCATGAGAACTAAAAAATCTCTCAGATACAATTGTTAAATGGGAAAAAGACTTAGAGCTAAAATTTCTGAAATATCTAAATTCGTTATGAATTACACACATTGGTCTGTGAGGAAAAGGCTGCTAATGCAGGAACACATAGACAGGAATGCACAATAAGCTAAATAGTGGCTTATATATGGATTAAACTGGGTGGCTAAGTGAGTTCGTCCAAGAATGGGGCACTTGTTCATAAGATTTCTTTCCATAATTTCCTATCTATCCATTAAAGTCAGCAGGACTAAATACAAAATTGTTGTTTTATTATTAAATTTTGATTATATATTTCCATCTTTGCAATGAAATACTGATTGACTGGCTTAAAGCTTACAGAAAATCCCAGTAGAAAATCCACAAAAAAGTGCTAATGTTCAAATAAACCGCACTTTACTTTCATCAATCCAATAACCATTTCTCTCTTGTTGAAACCGCACTCACGTTGCTGTCAGATTTTCTAGAAAATATAAAATATATACGACGAAATTTCCTGAAAGCTTTTTCTGATTAAGTATATTGAGAAAATCTCAAATTCCATGAAAAATAATAAAAAGCACAGAAAGTTATTATATCATGGAAGTCTTATTTTCATGCAGATTCGAAAACCATTCTCCAATTTTCTCTCAAATTCGATTTTCGCTGCCGTCCCTATTCAGTTCCGGTCCTTCTCTTCGGCTGAAATGAATTCAATTAAATGTTCGTTGACTAAATTTTGAGTAACTGCATTTAAGCTATTGTAAGAAACTCCCTTAATAAGGGAAAATGAATTACATGAACAAAACAACCCGAACAATACATTCTTGTTAATTAAATTGCATGAACGTTCACATGCACATGGATTGCAACACGAGACGGTATACCCACTGCCAGATACCAGAACGGGTGCTACTCAACAAGGATTGAGGCTCAGGGTAAGGGAACATAGTATACTCATTATGACGATAATTTATTTGAACCACAACAAACAGCCATAGCCACTTTAATTAGAGATTTCTTGTTGCCGGCCAGGCAGAGGCGTTCATTCGAACCTTGTCCTCCTGTTCTGGCCGTGACGTTACAAAAGTAATAACGCAATTATAGCGCACGAGGACTACAACAACCTCCTGAAAAAAAGTATTCATTACTTGTGTTTTTGGAGAGGCAACCGCAACGGTTAGCACTGCCAGGGTGCCATTTACGTTCACCAAAAGTGCACTATGAATTCCACCAGATATAATTAAATTGATATGAATTTTAATGTGGGACGCTCACCTTTTCAATTAAACGTGGCAGTATACATATATTCAGAATTGAGTCATTAAGAGTCGCATAATTTTGCTTACATTACACGACATCAGTAATGATGTGTGACATACTTCCACACTATGATTTATGGAGGACATTTCATCTGAACAAAAAGTAAAAGTTATCTTTATGCAATGGGGTTGTCCCGGATGCATATTAAATTTGTGTCACTTAAAAGAACCAACAAGATTTGAGCAGGAAATGTAGTTTCGACATACCTAAACAAAACTATTCACTTAAACCATTTTCCCTCCTTTACGTGATGAGAAATACCATCGTGATTTTAATGGTATTTCAGACAAATTTACCGTGAAACATTATCATAATACTGTCAAGGCTTAAATCATAAGTATATAATATTGAAGAGGAGGGAGAGCTCCATCAAGTACCATAACAAATTACAAGTAACTACTATTGCAGCAAATTAGAAGATAATAGGACATAAGGTGAAAACAGCATAATTAAGCAAAAATAATTAATTCAAGTGGAGGGACCGGATTTCGCAGTACCTAGTGGCTTTTTAATAGGAGAAAGCTACTGAACGTCTGACTGACTTTATCTCAGTTGATTGGATTCACAATATTGCTGTATTTTTCATATAGATTTTGGTGTTATGAACGTGCCTGAATCACAGCTTAAATTAAATTTATGTCAGACTACCTTTATTGCCTCTTTTCAGAACTGTTCAATAAGTCTTACCAACAATTTGAGAACTGTACGAACCTGATTGTTATCCAAGAGCTGTTCGGTACTGTTCGCGGACTTTCTGAACGATGTTTAAATCTGTTAAAAAGTGTTTGAAGCTATTCTAAAGTAGGTTTAGTAATAATAACAACTGTTGGGTTAATCGATTACACCATGAATTCCGAAGAACATAATTATTGACACCTAATGGCATCTCGAAATTATTTAGTTCCTTGCAGACAAGTTCCAAACATTTGTAAATGCAGATGAGAATCGAATTTGGACACCATATTATCCATTTTATTTCACTTGTTTAATTTTGACTGAAACAAGAAAATTGGAAATGTTTTTGAGGTTTGGATAGCTAGCATGCGAAATATTTTTCGATTTTTTAAATCAAAGTTCCACCAACAGTTCTTCTTCTTTTTTTTCAACACTGTTCTAAGCTGGATTGGGAGCACTTGATAAGTTTTTGAAAATCGCAAATATATTCTCTAAGATTTTCTGAGAAAAAGGGCTTTTAGAAGCTTTTTCGTCTCCGTTCCAAACGGATTCATTTAAGTCCCCTAACTGTATGAAGTATAATATAATAAAAACGACTAATCCGAAAAGTCTCATTACCTGGAAACTAAGCGAACTGACAATCATTTTTGGAAAATGTTATGGAACCTAAAAACTCCTATTGAAGGAGTTCGAATCTTAGGAAATTCAGGACGGAATATGGTAAGAGCTGTAAGCCGAAAATCATCTAAAAGCCATTATGAGCAGCAAATTTAACATCAATCATTTCTTAAAAGCCATGATCGACTTAAGAGGCATCGGGTCTTAAGTAAATCCACCCTAATGTATGAATGAAGTTGCTATTAAGCCAGTGTAATTCCACTTAATAACGTTAACTGGGAACACCACAAAAATAGAGCAAATCTACTCTAAAATATGCACGTGCAATGTTGCTTTCGGTCATAATGTTCCTTCGGTGACTCAGCAGAAGCAATTGATGAAGCTTTAAAAGTTCTTCGGGTTGCAGTACGTCCTGTACACAAAGTCGAAATGACTTTGCTGTAATGGAAATGATTGATCGGGGTTGCATTAGGGTTCATGCCCACAACATACCGCCACCCCTCGCTAATTGAATTCCTTTTCGTTTCTGCAGCAGCATGATGAATGAGTATCAGGTGCTTACAGTTTCTAATTACTGGAATAGTGCATCAAGTTCACCATAACTGTTTTGCAACGAACCAACTCCACCAACACTTGTCAGAGGCCGCGATAAAACCGGGCGAATCCTTGAAATAAAACCATTGCCAAGGGTCGGGCATTGTATTTGCCACCCAGTATTTGCATATAAACTGTGCTGTGTTTACGTCGTACATGTTTTAAAATTTACGTTTATGGTTCCTTTCGCGCGATCTGCCTCCTTACTGTACACACATCCTCCAGGCGTACATAAAACAGTTAAACTCATTCAATTATGGCTCTACGATGGAGATCCATGAGGATTTGCGAGAAAAATTTAAATTCGCTTTTCTCGAGACTGGCGCTGCTGCCACGTTCATGTGCTGGGAAAGGCTGAGTGGTTAAGACAAGCAATGTCGGGCTCAAACGGGAAAAGTTCCATCATAGGAAATGAAAGTTTTATTGCCCACTAGTTGGGAGTTGGCTTTATTACAACTTGGAAGTTTGCTGGATTACTTTTATGCCTTAAGTTGCACTTGAAAGTGGTTGAATTCCCGATGAAATCCTGGAAAATGAGTAGACCGAAAGGATTACAAAATTGATTTGAGATCCGAGCGTGATAGCTAAGCGGCTCACCGAAATCGCCCTCAACGTGCCAATTTATTATTCCACCCCATCTTGGACACTTTTCAAACTTTCCCCATTTTTCTTATAGCGCGAAACGCCCCCTTACCAACATTGTTATTACCTGGATAAGGTGAATCGATATCCATGGATTATTCAGAGAATATTTCAATCAGTTTCTGCCACTTGATTGATATCCACCCACTGTCTGCCTGTGAAACATTTTACGCCTGATTGCCGTCCCAAGATTAAAATCTGTAAAGGAGTAATTATTGCAATAATGGCAGTTACTGGACTACCTGCAGATTACAGACTTTCAAACGTGAGTAAATAAACCTTGCTGGCCTTATTCTACAGGGTTTTTATCTGCATTCAGGATAGGCGAAGAAAAAGGTTTTCCCCCGTAATGACTGGTAATAAGTGAATTATTTTAACTGTCCATTGTTGGGTACTTTGTAATCACTGTTGCTATGCTAACATTGAAATTGTTTGTGTTGAATGTGTGTCAACTAATGTTACGCGGTGCTATTAAAAGCATACTGAACCTATTGAGAGAACCAGTATTATAAATATTAACCTGTAAGTTATTCCAAAAACAATGAAAGAGTGCTCTAAAATAGTCTCACAAAAACTTGGAATTAGTAGTTCTGATGCCTAGATGAAAATTCCGCAAAAGGGCTCATATGAATATAAGCAATAAGTGATATATACTAATCTTGGGCTTACAACGTTTCAAAAGGGGAATAAGTGGCCAGGATGAGATTCCGTAAAGGGACAGCTGTCGATGTACGATCCGTATTTTTTTATTTTATTGTCCTGGGAAGAAACTTCAAATGCTTTTAGCTTTAGCAGCATACATATTCTTATCTTTTATTAATTTTGGGTTAACTTTAATTTTGACTTCCTCTTTATGAGTATGTCTTTTTTCGCCTCAATACTGTTTCCTCCCGCATTCAAAATCGACTTTAAAAAAAAATACATCTATGTGTTTATAATTCAATTAATTGTTAATTTCTGCTAATTTCGAATTTATTTTTGTCAATGCATTCGGTTTTTATGTTTATTATTGACCGACATTTAAAAGCTCTCTCACGGCGAAGATATTTTAACACGTAATTCTCTCACAAAAGCTCTTACGCTAATTGTGGCAGAGAACATGTTAAGCTGGGGCTGTTGCGAAGATAAAGTATTTACCACTAAAATTTTATCGGCGTGAATTCAAACATTCTTATTTGCTTACAAGTACTTCCATTACAATTGATTTTGGTTGCCAACGAACATTTAACATTTGTCAACGCCCTGCGTGCACACTACTTTATGTTTGGTAGTCTAGTACTCCCCAAAATTGACAGTTTTTGTTGTTTAAAAAGCAAAATATTATGGTTTATACTATCAAGTACCTGTAAAACACCTATATCTCTCTCCTATTAAGGGCTTAAGGGCTAAACGGAGATCATGCATTACTTTGAGCAAAGCAGTTTTGCAACTGCTTTGGAAAGGAAATCCTTTACTACCATGAATTCAGAAGTTAATGTGTCTTGTGTGTTATCTGTGAGCTCATCTCATCAGTCTTTCTACGACTTGAGAAAGGATAAGTAAAAGAATAATAGGGCGAAAATTATTTGCATCATTGGGCAATGAGTTATTGGGTATACCTAAAATGGTCGGACTCCTGCAAGGCCGCGCTAACAACATTTGTTAGGTTAAAAATCCCTCTTGCCTAAAATTTCTCTCCGGCTAATCTAACACAATCTAATAAGCTTGTCCACTCCAAAGTATTCTTTTCCTTAAAAGTTATGTGTTTGGTTTTCAAAGTAGATAAATCGGGATATTGTTGATTTAAATATGGTTCGCCTAAACTACATGTGGGATACTATAATAATGTTTAAAACACGACCAACCTGTAGAAGTGTATTAGATTAACCTTCAAGATTTCATTTGCAGTTTACACTATTTCCATATTTATCTCAGTATTTTGAATATTCATTCTCTAGGACGCAATTCTCTTAGCCCTCAATCTCACTATATTTTGAGGTTTATTCTAGTTTTTGCCCCAGCGTCTTGAACGAATCCCTGGGTATTCTTCTAAATTTTTGTAATCTTAATGTTTAATATCACATTAAACTATTAGTAGAATTAAGTCAACAAAATTAATCAGAATCGAATTATTAGCCAACATGCATTTACCTTGCAATTTAACTAGCACAAAATTTACCTTTAGTTCCCACATCAAGATCATTAGTCATCATGTTTCGAGCAGCAAACTCGTAACATGACACTTATGTGGGTCAGTTGTGCTATGGAACTTTCTTCCAAGGTAAATGCATGCAATAATCAATTAAGAAATTTCATTGTTTGTTGCCTAGTGATCATTTAGCAATATTTGTGTTATGAATTTTGTAATTAAGTTAGCCGTTTCAGCATTTCGTCGTTATAAATATCAAAGCGGACAAATAAACTTTACCTTTTGTTGATCAGAACGAAAGGAGTGTTTTACTAAGTTTTACTTACAGCGAAATTAAGCCTTCTTCTTCGTTATCTCTTGGTGAGGCTGCCAAGAGCGCTGTGACTTGCATAGGTACACGAACCTAGGCAAGATAGTACGTTGCATAGGTACAAGCACCTAAGCAACTAATCTCATTAATACGAAAA
>QYTT01079217.1:0-15026 GCA_006980735.1 Dasypogon diadema | reverse complement strand
CAACCCCCTGAGGGTCGACATTGATCTCCTCCTCCAATTTTATCCATTGTGCAGCCTTGCTTCTCTTGATGGTAAGTCGGAGCATCTTCTTTACAGATCTGTATTCGACATGCCTCTTTTCTTCCTTTGGCCGTTTGGGATATCCTCCTTAGGCTAAGGCAGATTTTTGTCAGGTTCACAAAGTCTTCCGTCCTCCAGTAGGCGGAGCGCTTGTTGCGCCTAGGTTTTAGTCGAGAAATTGCTCCGTTACCTTGACAAGGAGGTAGTGAAGTACCAGTCACTTCAATCAGAAGAACTCGATATTGTAAAATAAAAATTTATTTCCTGTAAGACAATTCAACTGCTATCGGTAGCAGAAAATTAAATGAGAGGGCCTTGTGGTACGTCAATAATTACTTTTAATATTTATTTTTAATAAAGAGATAAAGAGCTGGATATTTCTATGTTAAAGGTCCAATACAGTTTAATATCAACTCAGTATTCAATAATTAAGAATCTGTGTTTGAAGCAATATATTAACCTGAGAACATTTCGGTAATTGGGACGTTGCAATAAATACTGAGTAGTTCGGAGCTCACTATAAGTACTTTAAAGCACTGCAAGCCCAATTTACAGCATTGAAATATTAACAATCGGCTTAAATTCTATCTGTCCCAAATGATGGCAAATAATTGGAGTGATTATTGATATTTAGTACTAGATAGATGTCAAACAACTAAATTTACTTATAATAAATAATTGCTGTCAGTTTAAAACATCAACTGCTTCTAATTTCTAAAATTTTCATTCATAATGTCCTTTTCCAAACCAAAGAATTCGGGAAACACGCACGACTTACGTTTTATCGTTTCCTCCCTATCTCAGAACAAGGGAAAAAGGAAACCCTCTGGAAATTTATCACTCTCATTCCCTGGCTTATAAATCTAAGTTGAAGTGCCTGCTGTGCGTGGAGATCCAAAAGTTTTAAATGTTGGCAAGAGCGACAAGTCACGTTTAAAATTAATTTGAGAAATACTTTTAAGCACCTTAGATTTTCACTTAGTGTGATGAATAGGCCATGCCGAGTTGAAGTTTACAAAATGACTGACGGTAGGATATTTTAATCAGGAAAAAATTCCAAAGTATTTTTTGGACTTTACCGCACGCAGAGAGGATGCCATTCCCTTTTAGGTTTTTGTTATTATTGATGTTGTTAGGATGAAACTTATTTTGATAATTTTGAAACTGACGGTGTTAGAGGACAATTCCTTTACTTTGCTGAATCGTTCCTTTAGGACAGGATGCAGAGTAGTTCTTTGAACAAAACAACAAAACCCTTAGTACAAAACTAATTAATGGATCGTCCATGATAAGTGATCCCTGTCACAAACAAGGTTTATCCCTTCACTTTGATTTGTAAATCACTAAAAAGATGCAGCGATAAGTTACTATTAATTCTCATCTCTGCGGATGCAAATAGGCGACATCATCGATTCCATCAATTACTATAATTAGAAAGACTATCGTGAAGGCAAATATTTAATCTTGCAGTAAGGAGTAACTACGGGATGTGTCAAGCTGCAGGCTCATTGAATCTGGGCATTAATTTTAATCCTACGATGCGATGCTAATGAAACTTGATATGCGGATACGTTACTTACCGAGGCGAGGACAGCCAGCCCTAGACGCTTGCTGTCTGGAGGCTACTGTACGCCTGCAACCATTACTGCGCTTGCACAGGATAAATAAATCAAGAGCTTTCCAACCCTAGCAACGTGACACCAAAAACTTGGCATTGTATTTATAAGCGAAATGATTAATAGTTCAAAATATTTAAGGAAGAATTTCCACAAAGTGGTAACCGTGTTTTGTACGACAGTAACGAAAAGGTAATTTATTCCAGGAAAGCAACGTTCACACGGATACCAAGCAACCACTGTCTACTTATCGAGGCTGCGAATTGATTTATTAACTTCGTGGACTATATTACGTGCATGATTTGCAAGAACCGGCCGGCATTCATTAACACCAGAAGTTGTCTACTCAAATACTATATCCAAAGCGATCTAAAACCCCGTTTAAAGTGACTCCTCATTCCCACTTCACCCGGCTCCTGGTGATTAAAATGTCTGCTAAAGAAGTGCACAGGAGGAGAAAGTCGCTAATCGCCTTCGAGAGACTCGAGTGCTTCCAAGCGTATAACTCCAAATCATCTAGAAATTTACAATTAGCTTTGTAGAAGCTTTTTAAACTCAAAGAAACTTTTCGAATCATCATTAATCATCCATCCGCTCAAAAACTATTCCGGAAACTGCAGAAAAGTGTAAAAGCTCAGGAGCATTCCGGGAATGACACGTCGCCTGTTTCAGATCCTGCCACTCCACCAGGCGACCCACCTCATCCAGCTTTTCCCACTTTACATTTCTCACCGTTTTATGTTGATCTTTCTCCTGTACCGCACCCTCCCCAGCCACCAGCATAAATTTTCATTTTGCGGCGGTGGGAATTCATCCCATGTCAGGTCCCATTTATTTACAGTGGGAAACAAAACTATAATCACTTCAGCGGGATGCAAGAAAGCTTCGTATTTGACAAATCGCCTGCATAGAGGGGGGTAAGATTCGAACTGATTTATGTCCCTCTGGGGATGTGTATATTTCAGCTCAGCAGAGATATTTTCAAAATTCCCTTCAAAATTTTCCACTTTTTGCATGAGTGGGTGTATCGCAAGACGAATCTTAACATTTTCAATGCGGGTAATTGATGTAAGGGTGGGGGGCGAACAGGCTCCCAGCCCATACATCATTGCAATTGTAATGCAAAAGATTTTGTATTATGGGAAAGAAGATGAATTTTCTACAGTAGCAGAGAAGAATGATGCGCCATGGAAGGGTTGATAAGTAAGTTTATATAGTTTTTCTATAAATTTAGGTTCAATTCATCTTAATGCTACCAGGGGATTGGAAACGAATGGGTTTGTAAGCTGCTGGAAAAGAAACGGGAAAAGATGCAAAGCGTAGACTCTTGACTTGTTTGCATACCTCTGAGAAAATTCCGTGTTTTTACCTATTTTTAAAAATAGAGAGGTTTTAATAAAAGAAAGAATAATTTACCGTTATTTATGGTTTTTTTCTGGTTCTTTGTGTACTTTACAATGGGCGCCATTTTTTTTTCTTTTTTTTTAGAAAGCCAGATGGCTATTTTCAAGAATAAAGGAATTTTTCAAAAAGTACATCCATTTGGCTTCTTGACCTCTTCAAAGGTATTCAACAAATTGGTAAATTTTAATTAATTTTATTTGTAAACTTTTCATTTTTCATTTTTGCGTGAGGGTAATATTTTTAGATTATGGGGAAGAACAAAATCATCATGTGCTCAGTATATATTATCAAAGTAAGTGTTTTACTGGTTTTCATGTATTTATTCATCAGCGTTCGAAACAATTTTATATTTCGTATCTTAAGATGCTCGCGATGCATTATTAAAATAAAGGAAGGAATCCATACTCGTGGAGAGAGGCACCTGTCGGTTGAAACTCAGTTAGAGAGAAGCAGAAGTAAGAACAGAGACAAATGGTAGTAACAGAAACATTAGAGAAAGGATTCAAAGTCCTTTACCCATGGTATGAACACATTTTCTTCTTGAACTTACTTGAGTTGAAACATGGAAGTGATCTTCGATTAGAGGGAACCTAAAAGAAACAGGAGGAACGAGAAATTTTCAAAACGACATTTTGAATAATGGATCCTTTTTTACCATGATAAGAAGGAAAATCTTATCTTGATTTTGGTTGTTTTAAGAAAATGGCTAAATTTTCTTGTCTGTTGGCACACATCGAATTGACGGGTAAAAATTGTGATGGTGTTCGAAAGTTTTTTTTTAGCCAGTTGACAAGAAAAAAAAACACTGGGTCAATTATTTCAAAAATGGTGCTTAGAACTTACGATATTCTTTTAATCTTCTTATGACTCAAAAATTAATTCCAAATCAAGAGAATATCATCTTTTGTTTTTTATTTTTGTATAAAACGCCTGGAATAGAAGCCTACCTTTATAACTTGCTTTTGACCTTTTTGCCTAAATCCAGGCTTATATCTTATACATGCGAAACTTTATCAAATAAGTGATTCTTTGCATCGAAGAAAAATAAAATTAGCTAATCAATACTCACGGCTATATAAAGATTCCTGGTAAACACTTTGTTTTCACCAACCTACCAATTTTGTCTTCCCCCAGTCTCATTCATTATCTTGATATATTTTGTCCGAGCCAATTAATAGCACCGGATGTTTATTTTTGTTTAGATAAAATGAAGAACACCACCTACTAGGGCGACCACTGTCAATCAATTAAAGTAGAATAAATTCGCCCTGTGGATAAGGAAGTCCGTCTGAAAAGTAAACACAGAAATTTATAGAAAGTTAAAATGTACACCCCTTCAGCAATGCAAATTACATACCATTGTTGCCCCTTTTTCAGCGCCACTCGGGACTTATGCACTTTGGAAAAATTGTTCTCTTGAATTTCGGGTGCGGGACTACAAAATGATAAATTTTCGGAGGATTAGGTTAATCGACTCAATGAATGTGAATGCAATTTCCCTTTCATGGAATGAAAGGGTGCGTAAAATTTCATTTTATCAAGATGAGAGAAAATTGGTATAGGGTGCCTGCAAAGGGCGGATCTGTGCGGATTATGTTGATAAATGCTTTCACAAGCATAAAATAAGTACAATATCAGTTCAACCGTTGTATGTAAATCCCAAAAAATTCAACCGGAAAATGCTCACAAAAATTGAAATTTTTATATTCAATGTGCGTGAATATCTGTGTGAGGTACACACAATGTGAACAGAGAAGAGTTGCTAATCCTGAATACGGATGTATTTGGGATGTATTTATAGGAGGCGTAATTAATTGAACTCGGAAAGTAATCTAATTAAAGAAATTAAAATTGAAAAATCAATGATTTCGCTTTTATTCCTGAAAGTCTGGGGGTTACGTTGCTCCAGTAGCGATTCAAATTTTAACCAAATTACAATCTCGAATGAGTCCAATTATTTAAGTAATTCTTGTCTTCTGTCATTGTTCTTAAACATTTCCTGACGACCCTTTTCCTTTTTTGTCCATTTAAAAGATGCTCAAGGACTCTCTTCATTATCCTTAATACATTAAGCGTTCGTAACGAAAGGATATAAATTAAAGGAAGACTGGACTAATAGAACAAATTAAGTAATTCCGTTCGCTGTTTCATGGGGGTCAGGCAGACGACAAGTTTGGTGTTCACTTAAGTCCTCATACCATATACATCCTAAATGAAAAGGAAAACGAAAGAAGCAGAAAAGAATAATATTTGATTTTCTTGGAGATAGGAAGTTAAGTCTCGGAAACTGAGCAAATGTTAAGACCTTTCAGACTTTCAACTTTAGTTTTAGTTGAAATAACTTCCCTCCAAACTTCCGATGTCTGTGTTTTCTTTAATTGAGTAAAATAATACTGGCTAGAAATAGTTCTCATTTTTGAAAGACACATGCAACGAACACAGCAACAAAACTGAATAGAAATATTTTTAAGAGAGAAAACTTATGTAAGCAAGTGGTAGAGCTAGAAAAAATAGAAAATTTTAGAAATCAAGCAGGAAGAGAGAGTTGTGTTACCTTCTTTAATTTCCAAATAGTAAGCGAAAGCATTAAAATGCATTTTTAAAACACTCTTGTTAGTAACTGGCTCATGATTATGGGTTATGTAATTGTGTTTCAATGATCGACTGAGATAGCGTAGAAGCGCTTGGAGATGGCACGTTCTTCGCTTGTTTACGTTTCGCTAGCATTTGTCATATAAATTTAAGTAAGAAAGTAAAGCTTTACGTAAAATGCGCAATTTTTCTGAAAAAAATTTTTGAGCAAAATCCCATTTTTCACACCTACAGATTAAAAACCTTCCTAATTACGGCGATAATTACGCTGTCAATGCCTAACGTTTTTCCTTCCCTTCTCGGATTGTTGGCTCTGCATGGCCAGAGCCAGAGTCCTCGACAAATTTATCACTCACCGCATACAAATAACGAACATGTGCTCCAAAACTAACATTCCCGAGTAGGATGAGGTTTATATGACATATTGCCGTCATTTGTATTTGCGGATGATATTCAGTTTGTCTACTATAGTTCCACACATGTACCGTCTGAATTTTGTATGTTTAGCATGATTCCATAGGTTCTGCTCATACTCTACATTTAGGGTTAGGAGTTGGTTATCCTATTCGTATCCGTTAAACTGGGTTTTGCAATGCTTTCCAGATCTGGGTAAATCCCCTTTACGGCTGGAGATAGATGCCGACCGTGTAATGTAACTTTCCACAAGGATGAGTTAAATGCTCTTATATGCAAGCAGGTGCTGTTAGCGCTCCATTTTGCGTGGGTGGGAGAGGGATTCTTCTTAAAGTTTTGATAAATGCTGTTGCTCTATTTTCACGTCTGTCTGCTCAACATGCCGTGATTGATGAAACTGTTTTAGTTAAGTCAGAAATTTGTTTGTAAACACTATTAGGGATGCTGCGAACTTGCTGGAATCGGTCGAATTGGTAGTTGCATTCCATTTAATTCCCGTAAAGTGAGTTGAGATAAATAACATCTTGGAATACTGTTCAAAGTGGGGAGTTTGTCCTGAAATTTTGAAGATTCACATGAGAATCCAACAACTAACCCAAACTCGGTGGTTATTTTGTGTGCAATTTACGCTAAAGATGTGTATGTTCAGAAACTTCGATGGGAATATGTGCATTTGGTTGATACATTGTTGGGGAAACTATTAAGAGTTTCTGCAGTGCAGAATGTAATAAGTTGAACAGAGGATAATTAGCCAAAAGTGAATTCCTTTACGGAATATATTTTGCTTGGCTTTGTGCCACGACCCAAGTTACTTACATTAGTTAGATAACTGATTTTATAGTAGCTTCGTACAAATCTGAAGCGTTGCTTCAATTTCCTAAACGTAAAAGAATACCTACCATTAGCTATATTAACCTTTTTGTCTAATGTATTATAAGCATGTTGTATATATTAATAATGTAAATACTTTGTGTGAATTTCGGTTGGTCTTTCGACGGATACATAGCTGTATTACAGCGTCTGTCAAGATATTTGAAGATATTCGTGATGCGACAGTCCAAGACATGGTGTCTGTCTTTGTGTTACTGGACTTTTATAAGGCTTTAGATTAAGTTGATTATCAAATCTTGATAAATATTAATATTTACTTTTTTACAATTCCACTTATAAATTAATTTGCGCGTATCTCCATGCGTTCCACAGGGATCTGCTCTGGGTCCATTATTATTTTCCACCATCATCAATGACTTTCTTAAGGGTGTCCAAGTCCATCACTGTGATATTCACATGCCAGCATATGATATGCAATAGTAAATCTCCAGACAACCTGGTTCAATCGAGGGAGCTATATGTAGAATCAATGATGATATTGTATCTGCATCTCAGTCTTTGAACTGAGGTGCTGCCTATAGATATTCGTATTACGAATCCTGTTGTATCTAACAACGCATCGATGGAAAAACTTCATCTCAACATTTGCAAATCCAGATTCATTCATTTATAAAGGAGATATGTATTATAGTTGGGATTGAAGCCTAAATTGACAGGCGCGAATCACGAACAAGTCTTATAATTCAGTCTAATCCTGATTAGGGTATATTACTACTCTTGGAATTGATATGAAATGTTGGGATTTTTTTGTTGGAGTAGTGATTGGTAAAGTTTACTCTGGGCTTCGGAGGTTGTGGTTATGGACAGGTATACGAACAGTTGAGGTTCAGATGAAACTAGTCAAAATGTTGCTGTTAGAACGTTTTTCATTTAACAGCGTGGTGTTTCCCAGGACGGAGATCGGCTGAGTCCGTTTTATTTTTGATCTCCAAAGATTTGACCAACTTTCGCCGTATAAATTGCAGGTACTTGGTTATTCCAAGACTTCATTTACCATTTGTCAACGTCTAGGCGCAACTGCAATTTTCTCAATTTTCTCTTTAAATGTCCCTTAATAGCAAGGATCCACTAGAAATTCGTACATTCAACAATAAGCGCTTGTCTCACTTTTTCATTATTACATCCGTACGTATTATGCCAAGTCAACGTAAAAATAATCGATTGTAAAAAAGAAAAAAAAGAGGATCCTTCTCCAACAAATTACAGCAAAATTGTCTTCGCCTTATCCCATAATCCTCAATATGAAGATTGTATTCGTCGTGCAAATCCTATCGCCTAATCCCTGAAATAACGCAAAACTGAATGCATGGGAAAATTTGCATACAAAGCGCAAGAGAAAGCCAAGAAACACTTTCGCCAATCCGCACATCATTACTTCGTCCTCCGATACAAGAAAGTCATCGTTCGGCGCAGGAAGTAAAATGGACCTTTTATACCGAGGGTAGCCAGACTGTTCTGGTGTGGCTTCCCATTAAATTTGCATATAAATTGCGCCAAAGCATAGAGCATACTCAGTCACAAAAGACCCAGGGTAAGGTCCTTGGATTTATGTGAATGTCTGAATCACAACGAACAAGGGTTCTCAATTTGGTGGCAACAGGAGACGATTTAGTTGCCTTATTCACTTTTTTTTCCTTAAACAGGGATATATTGTCCACGTATAGTGTGGATGCCGGGGATAATTGACTTTCCGTTGTTACCAAATTGCAGCTCTCACTGGCAATTGGAAACTTTTATAAATTGCTGTGTAGTTGGGGAAGAGAAGTTGAAAAGTTGTCGCGAACGGGAATTGTTTGAAAGAGTCATGTAGGGGACTATTAAACTCATGACCGAACCAACTTTCCAACTTTTCTCTGTAACTGGATTTGAAGTTCTCCCACATGGCTAACAATATATCACTTGAACATGACCATCGCAATTTTCGCTTCTTGACCGGTGCCAACCCAGCCAACCACCTTTGTATGCTCTCCCTGTTGCAGCAGCAAGTGTGATGTTATCTCAGGTGTAATTTCCTTTCAAGACAAGAAGCTATTAAAACACCCTACCACCTTGTTACACAAAGATTAAAGTTTTCCAGTGGGAAGAGTTTGAAGGGCGAAGAATCTACATTAAGTGGAAATTACGTATTCCTGGCTCGAAAGAGAGGTGGGCTGTCTATTTGTTATGCGGTCCTATCAAGATCTTATCCTTGAAACTGCTTACGTTTCGGTTCCTTTCCTTATCGAAGGATAATTTGTCTTATGCTTCTTACATTAGCTTCAAATGTTATCAGCTTCCAACGTGATAAGGAAAATTAGATGAAGGACACCTAAATCCTGCCTAATGACCACTGTGAAAAGAATTTTAATTGGTTTTTATTAGGGTTGATAACTTAGTGATGGAGTGCACGATAAAGGTAATTTTGATATTATTTGCAGGATAATTGGAGTATTACATCCCAAATGTAACATACAATTCTTTGATATCTTTATATTGTCCTTACCAAAAAAGTCAAGAAATTTTTATACTAGAACTTCTATAAAGCATTCTAGTCCTTTCAACCCTTTTCTGTAATTCTCGTTATACTATTTAAGATCGTTAGGGGAGAGGACGAAAAAAGTCGTGCAAAAAATACTTCTACCGATATAGAATCTGAGATTGGCGCAGTGAATTTGCATGACAGTCATTCTTCCAGTTTTGTTCTCACACCGTTCCGAACTGGCAAAATTCAAAAGCCAGTATGCTTGTACATGGCATGTCTATCGCTCCAAAGATAACAATACAGGCTCTTTTATCTTTCCTGCTGATGTGAAAAGAGCACCGTCTGTGATTATGAAGCAAGAGTGTATTTATCTGCTCCTTGTTCAACCTGACTACACTTTTCTTCCATTGGAGATTATGACAAAAGTAGCTTACAACTCAGTTAGTTGGTATAAAAAGCTATCAACCTGTATAAATATATCGTCAACATTTAAAAGCTAAAAAGCATTGTACGAAATAAAGAACCCTACGGAACTCCACATATAATGATCCTAAATTGATGGGAAAGAGTTTTATTTTCTTGTCCACTTTATGGAAGATGGGAATAATATTAAATTCCTGCTGTAGCAGAACTAGAGATACTTCACTACAAATGCAGTGGGCGTTTTAACTTGCATGTAGATCAGTCAGAATTATCCTGGTATCAATTAGTTGAATTACAATATCTGCGAATATGTTTTGTAGGAAACTACACCAGAACAATTTTTAATTTGGATTTAATTCCAAAAATCATTCGAGTGTTAAAGCAGGGATTTGTTCATCGAAGAGAAAGTAATTTGTAGATTATGAAGGAACTCAATTTCGAGAGACTGGGAATTATATTGCATTCCAGAATATACTAAATCCCCCGAATATTACGTAAATTAATTTCCTTTTGATGATATGATATTTAAGTTCAATTAAATTCAAGTGGATCAGTGCAGAGGAAAGTGGATGTGGACACTGTTTTTATAATCTCACAACGGTTCAAGTGTAACTCTTATCGCAGAAAGTTTCAGCCGCACGAATTTGGTGGCGAAAATATCTGACAATTTTCTTTAACCCTCGAAGGGATTTCACTCCAGTTTTTCACTTCCACCCCCTCTGCTTCAAATGAAAATTAACGGCGTCTGGGAATAGGATTAAGGATTTTTCGATAAAGGCGATTTATGGGTGTCTTATGATCCCTATCTGATAGAAACAAAGATGTAAGTTGTACGGGATGGCTGAACTACTCCTAATATAGCTACAAAAAATTGCTGAAAAATTGGTGCAGATTTATTTTCGACAAAATTGTCTGCGGAAGAAAATCACAGACCATTACGGAGATTGAGTGGCTTCTGGCAGGTTTGGGAGAATGTTATGTGCTTTCTCATAACGTCATATAGTCACCACCGACCTTAGTTAATAAATTTATGCCGCAAGACATATTATTCATTAGCTTTGATAAAGTAACACATTTCTGGTGGTGCTGCGAGCACAATTAATTATGATGGGCGTTAAATAGTTCGCCTGAGATAATTAATTCTAATTTCGTAGGAAATGAAATTTGCTCACCAGTTTAGTGGTTGTGTTCCTTAAAATAGCAGCCAAACGCATAATTTTATGCGAAGATAATTAATTTCCTTGGGATAACAACAATCTTCGCCCCTCTCACGTTCTTGCACTGCTATTTCAAAAAAGTTCGTTTGTATAAGTATAGTCCTTAGGGTTAATCAATTTCTCAGTTCTACGCAACTTGAAGGGTTCTCTGCTGTTGAGTCGACATTTGCATTTTAAGCTATCACCTGAAGGATTTCTAGAGCGGGTGGAAATGATGTTAGAACAAATTGGTATACATTCTGTGTATAATTTATATCACCTTCTGCCCACACTATTGTTGCATACTAAGCGCTATTGGAGTACCCTCAAAAATGATATAACTCATTTGCTAAAGGGATGACGAGACTAATAAGCTTCGTCTAAAGGGTCATTGCTGTGGCTACCGCGTGCATCGCACCAACAGGTAATCAAAGGCTGCAGCCACTGCCCACTTATTTGGAATTACGCCACTGTAGAGTCGACCATAGTAGTTGAGTTTGGTATTTAGCATAATTAATGACCGGCTGTTGGGAAGTGATAATGATGAATTGTAACGTAATGAACCGAACGTCGGATAACCGCCATATCAAATACTGGAGTTTACCAAGTGACCTTAATTACGTGTACGTGGGCATTGCATGTAGGAGTAATTAAAAAAATCAAAAATAAATATAGGTTGTTTTATAAATGGCAAAATATTTGTGTTTAGGTTTTCAATAACAAATAACTGCAGATGAAATGTTTTTGCCCACATGTAACAAGGGTTTTATAGATCCCCTACAGTGACCTACTGCTAGTAGGCTTTTTACTTTTTTAAGGTCATGGACAACCAAATGATGCACACAGTACAACTTAGGCAGAGGAAAATTAGAGAAGAGACGATTGAGAAATTTTAACCTGACAAATGTTACAAGTAAGCAGCAATTTTTGGCATAAAATTTTTTACTGTGTAACTTATCGTTAGTAGAATTTCCTCAACCGCGGGTAACCAGAAAAATCGCCGCGCTCTGTGCAGTGGGTTCTAACCCACGCCGACAGTGTAAAAAATCTGTGCACTTGCGCCTCCGCCGGCTCGGCCACCGGAGTGGTTACTTAATTTACAACATATTACATATGACATTTTCTGTATTGTTAAAAGTTGTGAAAGAAACGCGTTCAGGCTTCTTGTTATGCTCCTACCTATTGCAAGGATGTGAAAATTCCTTCGAATGAAAGCGAAAATATCCTTGTAAAAATTTAATAGTTTGTATGTATGCCAGAAAGTGAGAATGGGATAGTGTTCTTTTAATATTCAAAATAACTTACAGGCCAAATCTATGAATATGCTAAAAGGAACTTTACCACAGAGAATACTACACTTCTGAGTATGGAATTAAAATCCTTACCATGAATATTGTTTTCGAGTATAATAAGCAAACTTTCGGTTAGCTTCTTCATAAAAAATGTTTTGAATGTAATCTGAAATTTAATTTTCTTTCAGACAGCATTTTACCCTTCCCACTGCAACGGCAGCCTTCCTTACAAATACCTCAGAACGAAAATTACTTTTTCTCTAACTTTTCCCTCGTACATATGCAATAACAAAGCTAAATATTTTTTTTAGGGTGTGGGTGGGAAAAAGGAAGAATATTTTCTCAGAAAACATCTATTTCCATCATTTCTACCGATTCCAGAGGCTCTGAGGGGGAAAGGGACCGAATAGAAACACCAAATTTTTCTTATTTATTGATGTGTGTTTTATTCAGGATTATAAATAAAAATGCCCGAGTTTTTAAACACATACACAAGGTTTTTCTGAATTAATAAAAAAAAGGAAGAACACTTCCCAGAGCAGGAAAATCTCCAATTTATTAACCCATAAAGGAAAGAGCATTCACGGGATCACCATGACCGAATCACATTGAAGGAATATTTGCTCTTCCTTTGTCGATTTGGTTGAATTAACTTTGATTTGCGTTTCAGGATTTCCACATCCAGTCAATCTCTGATCAAAAAAAAAAAACTTTATATTCTTGCCTTCATAAAAAGCCCGCGTATCTCCCTGTATGCTCCAGTTGGCATCCGGGGGCAACTGTGTTCTGGGCATTGCTATCGTAACCTCAAATCGCTTGGATTTTGGGGCGATTTATATTTGCTTCACGGGGGATGCTATGTATAGAGAAGAAATGTTCTATGATGATTGATTGTATAAAGAAGTTTCTGTTTGTCATCAAACAAACTTCTATCAGGGAATTTATCGAAATTAGGGGGTGAAATCATTTCGGAAATTGCGTTTTAAAGTGGGTAGGGGTTTGTGAAATATGTCAATAGACACGTGGACTAATGAAATTGTATTGGTTTCATGGTAAGTGCAAAAGTTCAGAGTCTTTTCTAGGAATTCAGAAGGTTGCTGTTGATTGTGAAAAAAATTGAGTGACATTATTAACATCGTAGCATATATGGCAATTATCCAGCTCTTTATATAATACTAGCATAAAGCCACGACTTCGTTTGGGTGGGTCTCTGAAGTAGGTATGTTTATTATCATGTTTTTCTCATAGGATTTTTATTACATACTTTTAATTGCTTAAAGCTTCTTTGTACACTGCGTTTAACGTTTTATTATTTTCTGGTAGTAAAATATTTTGGTTTTTTGGGAAGTTGTTTTTACGACTTCCGAGAAGTTGTTTTTACGACTTTAAAAAAGTTGACTTTTCTGCAATCAATAATTGTAACTGGATTGATGTTTTGAAGGAGAGTAACATTGATAAGGCCGTTGATCTGTTTCATGATATCATTACTGTATATTTTGGTCAATGTGCTCCGATCACCAGGTTCAATAATCCGCATGGTCACCAGCCTTGGATGGACGGTTCTTAAGGGTATCTCAAAAACTTGAAGAAGAAAGCTTGAGGTTTGTGATTAATTTACTTCGGGTATTGACGCTGCTAACCGGGGCTATCCTGATAGAATTAAGTGCATTCTACGAGATGATCCTAAAAAGTTCTGGAGATTTGTTAACTCTAAGTGATATTAACTTTAATAATTTTACTTTCTTGATGAAGCTTCTACCGGCCATTTTTCATCGTACGATCTCTAAACACATTTCGAATTTTACTGATAATTTCTCGAGTGATTGGGAAATGCTTTTGTGCTGAGTGAAAACCCTGCAATTACTTTGACAAATGCAACGTCTCAGAATTTCAGAGATTTTTTTGGGCAGTCGCCAGCAGTTGCTCACGGGTGAGTGATAGAGTAATCTACTCAAATTACAGAGGCTTCAAAGCCTCGTTCATCCTAACCAGCGGTTACATACCGATCGTTGTATCCAAAGGACTTGCACGGTGCATAGCGGGAAGGCACTTTATGCTGTACATATGTTCTTCACCTGACCGGCTTTGCACGATCTTATGGGTCTGGTGACTAGGTTGTGTCGCTTGGTCCACCCATCATTTGACTTGATACGAATATCATAGGTGTGGTCACAAAAAGGAGAAGCTATCATGAATCCTACTGTTAAGCATCCCCTAAAGGTCTATGGATGCTTTTCCGTGTGCAGTTTCGGAAAACTAATAACGTTTATCGAAATTTTTACGAACTGTGTATTTAAAATGAACACTGCAAAATATTTGGAGGGACTTCTAGAAGGAGTCAATGGGCGGCCCGTGGTGGGGGCAATTTTTTCGGAGCTTCTGAACTTCGCCCTCTCGACTGACGCCGAAATCGCGCCAAAAAAATTTCCAACCAATTCGAGCAAAATTCATGGGCTATAGCCTAGGCATTTTTTTGGGCGAAATTCTAAAGTTCATCGGATCAGAGTGGGGGAGGGCTCGTTCGAAAGGGGGTGGCCTGCAGAGCGCGTGTACAAAATTTGGGCGAAAAAGACCGCGTATTTGCGGAGCCAGAGCAATTTTCGTGAAATCACCCAGAAAAACGCCCGCGAGTATGCAATTTTTGTTTTCGGCTCATATCTCGGGAACCAAGGGGCGG
>QYTT01079215.1:0-10607 GCA_006980735.1 Dasypogon diadema | reverse complement strand
TGCTGCGGGCGGATGTCTTCAATTTTGTTGTTGTTGTTTTGTTATTGTTGGTATTCTACATATCCACATATGGTCCAATAAGAAACGTTTAAGATTTAGTGCAAAAAAGATGGAAATGTCGTGCAGATAATATCTCAGCTGCTTTTAGTGCAGATTTAAGAGAAGATTTTTTTTTGGTAAAATATTCTTTTCCTATCTTATGGCAAGATTATTTCTTTATATGATTGTAAATTTATAGCATGCCATAAAGAGATATCATTTTCCTTATTTCTAGAATTTGCTTAGAATTATAAATGATTTTCATTCAATCTGAACTCCACCTGAATAAAAATATAATACCAATAATAAAGCAGATGTTGCTGTGTAAAAAAATCTAGTCTGCCTCCTTTAGGACAATCTCTAAGGAAAACTCGGCCATTCAAACCAAAAGTCTTTAAATATTAAAAAACTTGGTGTATTTTTGCAAGTAGACGGTTAATTCGAGGTTCGTATTGGTCGTCCAATTTAATCAATGTTGGCTCACGGGGGGTCGAGCATTGTTGTGCTGGAAAATCACTTTTTTGTGCCTTTTCGTTCGTTCACACGTGAAAAACGCCTTTCGAAGTCTCTTGGTTTTAATTCGTATGACTTTAAACGTTTAGAGACGACCACTTCGATTACATTTAATGCTTCTGACAATTCTTTCAGATTTTGACATTGATCATTTCGCGACGAGACACCACCAGCACATTTCATAATTAAATCAAAATTGGAAAAGTAAAAAAGATACTTATCTTGCCCAACGCCTTCCTTACCTTTATCCAATCCCTATTTCCTTTTGCCTTCCTGCCTGCACTCCTTTTTTTCTTCAACAAACTCTTGACTTCTGCTTTTTCTTGGCTATGAAAATGAAACTTCCTAAGTTTCCGCACTCTCACATAAAGACTAGTCGTCCACCTCTCACACTGCAGCATATTTATTAAGAATATGCCCCAAATTGGACTTCGGGCTCCTATTATGACAACTTTCTAGAATCGGACAAATTAATATCTTAATATTTTATATATTTCTTATTGATTTCCCTTCCCTAGATTTCCGGAAACGCATTGGTTTTATTTCCAAAATTTTTATTTTCCTTGCTTTCGCCCAAATTTGAAAATTTGACAGTTGTCACATAAAAAGGTACAAAGAGTTATTGTTTTGCATCCTGACGCCGGTTTTATTTAAAATAACTGCTTTGGGTTGCAAACGATTCAGCCCTACGTGTTTAATGCCGCAAAAATTGAAGTTCGGGGTGTTATTTGTAGTTAAAGTAATGGCGCTTCAGAGAAGTATCAAAATTAGCGGGGATGTTGACGTTCTCAATCTCAGGAATTCCAAAATGGGACTAAAACTCATGCAGAGGTTATATCTAAAAAAACATTCTGCGGCATCAGCAACTCTGAATAACGGACTAATATCGAACAATATATGAATATCTTGTTGGCTAACTACTATTACTAATTTCCATTTCAGATTCCCGACACTCTCATAGGATATTACTTAACGAAGCTACAATGAGAAGTTGGAAATAAATAATACAAGGAATTTTTATTAAATGCAAATTCACAATTTTAAATCCGGAGTAATACCATTTATACACTTCAAAATTACTGACAAGGAATGAAAGTGGTAAATTCTTACAATAACCCTTGGAAACCAGATTAAGATATAAATTGGAATTTTGACAACGAAAAATTTCTAATTCTATTTTATTTATTACCTGACTTTACATTGAAATAAATAAAAAGACTCTTGATGGGGGGGGTGGATAATTCTGAATTCATATTGAAACTTCTCTTACACAAAATGTCTAACAATGACTACAACCCAACCACCTTTAAACATTGACTACAACCTAAACCTTACACTTCTGAACTGCATTATCAAACTCAATATCCCTTTACCAACAGGTGGCCACACTTGTACCACTCCGGAGATATAAAAACCCTTGGAATCATTAAGTTGTTGTTCCGGCAGATGAAACATGCAATTAAAGCAATTTAAAAGAAAATTTAAGTGTTTACTTGGCTCAGTATAACTTATCATTACTACTGGTGTCAATTACTTATATTTCGATTATTACCACCTCAAACAATTTCTGTCGGTGAAGCAGAGAGAGAGAGAGAGAGAGAGAAAACCGCCTGAATGAAAAATTGGTGGAAGTTGTAATCACGGCTGATGGGGAGGGCGCACGGAAGACAGCGTAATTCCATGGCGCCTGTAATTAACTTCTCGCCACTCATTGAATCTCTTTATAAATATGTTGATATCATAAATATTTGATGGAATAATTTTAGTAATTTTAAAATAAGTAAAGAGGTGCGATCAGCATGGAATTTGTGTTTAAGGATAATCGCCACCGTTCAAGTAATTTTCATTTACGATTAAGGTGATTCGTCGTTTTAATTAGGATATGAAAGAAAATGATTTAATTTTGGGGGAAAAGCACATCGAATTAAATAAATCTCTTAATTATATTCGAATTCGAGTCGGTGTTGAAATATGTTCAGAAAGTAAGCATCAACTTTTTTTTTCTAGCAACGAAAGACGTATTGGAGTTCAAGTTCTACAGGGCAAAAGCAACAGATATTTGGTGAAATTTATTCTTTACAGGCTAACAGAAGTTTACATTCCATATGGTACATTATTTTTACTCGTAACTATATCCATCCCAGATCGTGCCCAGCACTTAAATATGACCAAAGTGTCAATAGTTGTGTCGTCTTGTCGAAGACTACGTGGGAAAGCCTACTGTCTTAAACCATATTTAATCATGTGAGCATATCTCTTTGGTATTGTAAATAGCCAAAGACGATCTAAACTTAACATGGAAAACTAAAAAAATATTGAAAGCTTGGTTTGTCTGAGGAGCAACTTCAATCATCCGAATATGCTTTATGGCTTTAGAAGCACTGTTAAACCTCCTATTGCTGCTCTTGTACATAAATAAGCAAGTCTTCCTAGTGCACTCATTCAAGCTTAAATTCTTATTACCACAATACAGGGCTGGTCACATTAATCCTCTAGATTCTGATAAAAGGTCAAGGCAAGGTACAGCAACAATTGTAGCCAAAATTTCTAGAGTACCGAGAAACGTGACTCTCGTAAGGTTCCTAATTTGATAGGCCATTGACTCCACGATGGATGTTTTCAAGCGACTGGCTAGCAAGGACTGAATTACTGTGATGTGGATTTCCAAAGCAAATAAGATCATGAGCCCACTAACAAAGAAAACGACCAAATCCGTTTTTGCTGATTCTATGATTCCACGTGTTGAAAGGAGTGAACCGAGAACTCGCAGTGCAAAGGATCAGTTAGTCTATTCTAAAGTAGGGAAGAATGTTTATCAATTATTCGGCCGAGGGGCGGACGAAGAGACAGAAAAACCAATTTTTATTCTCCTGTTATTAGGTGGAACTTATACGTGGTTATGCTTCAGATAGATCACATGTTGTAAACACAATTATGAACAATCATCAGTTTCAATCAGCTGATCTAAAATTTGCGGTAGCACAGGGATCTATCCTGGGACCTCTATTATTTATAATATATATTAATGATTTGGATAAACTTAATTTTAACAGTGTTATTATTAAATATGCTGACGATGTTCAAGTTTGTTTGTTGAAGAGTATTATCTGTGATATTAATGTTGATATTTTCAAACTTTTGCAATGGACTGGATGCAATAATATAAAAATTAACCCAAGAAAATTCAGGATATTGATATAAGAATAATTTAGATCATAATGACTTCCCATCAATAATCATAGATGGAGATATGAAGGAATAGTATCAGGTATCCAATAATCTTAGGTGGACATATCACATCTTTGATATTGCAAAAAATTCGATGAAATTCGTGGGTTCCTACAGCGATGCAAGAAATACTTCACCCCACTTAACTTAGCGCTAATTTACAAAATTCATGTCAGACCCAGACTTAATTCACGTAAATCACATTGGGCAGGGACAGGATGCACTGCGTTGTCCGCGTTGGACCAAGTCCAAAAAATTCCTTTCAAGCTCTAAAATCGATTCTCTGGAGCACAGAGCGCAATATTGCATGCCTTACGCTCTGTGATCGCTACCTTCATGGGCATTATTTCAACGAAATCTCTTCTCTAATTTCTAGTAGATCAGTTCCTGCGGGTGATACCTGCGCATCGATTCGTCTTCAGTTTTTCGTCCTTGAGACACGATTAGAACAATGAACAGCGAATCCTTCTTTTGTTTTCCTCCAAGACTACAGGCCGCAAGTGTTCAAGCAGAATGTGCAATGATACTTTCACCAGACGTCCTACCTTCCTTACCACCTTTCCTTTTTAAATTTTTTTCGCCATCAAGGCTGTGCTATAGCATCATAGGGTATCCCCCGAGCTTTGGCTACAACCTACAAAAAAAACTTGGTTACTGGATTTTGTTTGTGACCTAATGGCATATATGGTTTGTTGTCCTGCGGGTCCTGCTGGATGCATACTTATTGTACAAATCTAATATTATTCGTGTGAGGATCTCAATTTTTCCATCCAACTCTATGCAATCATAAACTGTATCCCAACTTGGACTGAAGACTTCAACAAAAACCAATTCCATGTAAGTTCTACCGAAAACGTGTGAATTTGATCTCAATAGAGAACATGGCCCTCTTTCATCAGTATAATACTGGATCACATGTGGTATCTGAGGCGCATGCAAAAATAGAAGAGTGTGATTAAGAAAAAATGAATTAGTCTGTCTTTTCACCATGGCTCTTCAAATGGACGGGAACCAAGACCTCCTTGGAAGCACTCCTAAAACGGGTGGCGATAAAATTAAGCCGATTGCTTCTTAAAAGTTGCCCAATCAGCAATAATTATATGTTGTTGTATGCACGTTAAACTTATCACATAATTGCCGGACAGTTAGGGATTGGCTAATTGGACAATTGCAGGTATCATCCAAGATATGAACGGAATTATTATTAGATTCAATAATAAAGCAATTACTACTAGAAAAATGATACTTGCACAGCCGGCAGATTAACGTTACCATTCATCTGACACACTTTCATCTTGTTACCGAAGTTCGAAGTGCCTGGCTGGAAAGTGCATCGTTTATCCAAATTAGCACTTACGAAAAGTTCTATTTTCCCATCAAAACGGTTAAAAATTTAATGAAGAACTCCGAGGCAGCTATTAATGGTCACCACCTCAAAACGATGAACTTGAACCAATCGCCCATGAACTGAATTTTCCAGCGAGGCAGTGGGATCAGGCAAAAAGTCACGATCTATCATAGCTATGGTCAGTAATTGCAGAGAGAACGAGGACTACCACCATCGGTACCTCTCCATCACTTCAGTATTTTTCTAGTTCTGCCATCGTAGGCTAAAGGCGTTGCTATATTACAATTTATGTGGTTGCACTGACAATAATTAGGACAGAAGTTAAGGAACAGGAACGTTGTTTAGTTGGTTCACGGAAGGCAGGAAGTTGCAAAGGGATTAGTTAATTACGGGGCAGAGGCTTGACTCTGGCTTTGTTTCAATAAAAGTGTGCGGCTGCGATTACCCATTTCGACCCCATGTCATTTTCTCAGCCAACAGCTGGCTAAGTGCGCCATTATTTCCGGTTTTGGATTTCGACAAGTTTGAAATTCGGAAATGTGTCCACATTTGGGGGAAGCAAATGTCCTCTCTTTTTAAGGTGCCTCCCTCACCTCATTTTCTAAACAATAGAAATGATGAAATGTGTGCCATACAAACATAGTTCTTTTATGGAAGACTTGCTTGCTAATATTATTTAAAAGTAACTGTGCATCAAGGTTGCAGTCATTTCAGGTTGGCAGTGTAAGTGCATTTTATAAGCGGCATGAATACTGCACTGCATCACTGGCTGAATTCTTATCATTGCGCGGAGAGTGGTTGGCTTCCTTTGATCTTTAGCCGATCGTCAAATGAACCGCCTGAACAGCAAGAGTTGGTATAAAGTTTTTTTTTTTGTTTTTAAAGAAAATGCAGAGAAAAAGTCAAAACCTGCACTGGATGCACCAAAAACCAAATACGCACATTAAGAGGAAAATTCCCACATTCGCTGGCCACCACTCTTGATCTACTCGGGACTGACTGAACTGATCGCATAGTTGAATCCCACAATCACTTAACGTCTTCAGCAGTGCAGAGTGGACTGGTGACGTGGTGCTGTTGCGAAACAATTTGATGAAGTCACAATATCTTAACGAACGAAGTAGGAGCATTTTAAAAAAAATGCAGCCATCTACTAGAATGCTATTTCACTAGCGGTGGAGATAGTGTGCGCCATCAAGTAAAAGGCATTTCTTAGTACTTTGCGGCGGCGCCTTGGAATAGTGGAGCGCTGGAGATATTTTAAGCATCTTTCAGGCAAAAGTAATGACTTTGTTAAGGGAAAAGTGCAGGATATAGGCGATCTTGCTGTGCTGATAGGAATAATTTCGAACAGGTGTTGAATGCCTAAAGTAAGCTGCAGCTTACAATTTAATAGGTCAAAGACTTTACTATGGGTTAGCAATTACGCTCAAATAGAGATTTTACATGAATACAAATGAAGGTGCTTAAAACTAACTAACTTTTAAAAAAACTGATTTTTTAAGATATTGCCTAAGCTCAGGGGACATTCCTATCATGAAATTAGGCGGAGGGAAATTTTAGGGTACAGGAGATGGGAAGTTTTAACCTGACAAATGTTGCAAGTAAGTCACAATTTTTGGCATGAATTTTTCATATCCCAGTGGCTTCGCATTTACAATTCTCATCAGTAGAGTTGCCTCAACCACTGGTACCAAGATAAACCATCGTGGCATTTGCAGAAATCGAACTGATGCCCACAGAGGAGAAAATCTACAGACGAGCGCCTCAACCGACCGTGTGCCGAACTGGCCCAAAGGCGCGGTTCCACTCACAGAAATTGCATCTAAAGATAAAGATTTGACTTCTTTTTCTAAAAGTTGCCTAAACCGTTAAAAACAACCCCCTAAATGTGTCTATTATTCCCGAGCGAGTACCTAAAAGGATCAAGGATAGTTGTTTGTATGTACCAATCCTTTGGTGATAATTCAACCTAAAAATTTTTGTTTTAATTTTCTCAACTCATCTCCATTCAAGAAACCTTATATAATCCACAAAACCACACCCAAATCTTAACAAATAAAAAGTTCTATACTTAATTTTCGTCAGTTCTGAACTCAAGATGAGCGGAAGCAACAACCTCAAGTACTTTTCAGCACTCATCAAACTTGAGCTTACCGATTGCAATAAAAGTTGTGAACGTCATGCTTACACGAAAGTAACCGCAGATTAAAGATTTTCTCCTTGGGTGACCATCAATGGCATTGTAATTGTCGTTAGGTTTGTTCTTGCTACAGAAAACCTTCTACTTGGATATTTGGGATAGAAATTTTCCCCAAAACGGAAACTTCTGTCGACAATTGTTTTCTTCTGTTGTTGCTGGCTCCTGTAGTAGTCCTGTAGCAGTTCAACTAACTTTCGTTCGACTTACAACTTTGTAAAACTCTCCCTTTTAAGCAGCTATATACCATGAACCGGGCGCTTGTTGTTGGTATTCTCATCACAAATTAAGTACATATATACGTTATGTGTGTACACATACAAATTGTATATATTTACTTACGAGGCAAGGGTGTAGCACACCCTCTTCTATGATATTTCTAGGCGTGAAGATGGGAAAAATGTGAGCCAACCCCTTGGTGGGAGGAATATTGCTTCCTTTATACCTGAAGTTGGCAAGTTATTTCTCAGTTTACAATATCCTTAATTAGGCTAACAAAGGAATAAGAGAACATGCTTTGATCTCTCTGACAATTCTACTGTTGAATGGAGGCAAAATCTGCTTAAAAAACAGAACGATGTCAATGAGAAGGAGTTCAACTTTGCACCCTTAATTAGCCAACAAAAGAAGGTTCAGTGAAACGTGTAATCTGGACACGTGCATTTTCGTGAATTCATTGCCGCAAATATTCAACTACAAATATCATAATCAGGGGATTATACATTTTTATACTCTTTACAATAAAACGAGACTATTTCTAGATTACATGAAACTTCGTTCAATTGTTAAATCTTAAAAAGGATTACAGTCTTTTCCAGGGTCTTTTCGCACGGCTTAGATTCTTGGGATCCTCTTTAAATCTGGAAAATGGATTTAGAGTTTATGGCAGGTAATTCAGAATTTTGAATGATTCTTTTAAAGAAATTCAACTTTGCACAATTTTTTTCCAACAACAACACAAATTTTGGAAGAACAACACCTTAAAACATGTGCCATTATCCTCTACTCCTATCCTCCTGAAGTGGAATTTAACCATGACTTGGAAATTGTTTCGTGGAAAAATTTTAATCCATTGAAACATTTTCTCAATTTTATGCAGGTAATGTAATCATTTCAACGATATCAACCAAAATTCTACATCAAAGTCGTTCGTCGTATGCGATAACGAAGTATGTGCCTAACCCCACGGATTCGATTCCTCCCAGGTTCGGCAATTCTACTGACAAGAATTGTACTTACGAAGCTACTGGGATGTTTCACAGAAAATTTCATACCAAAAGTTCTGGATTAATTTTGCCAGATTATAATTCCCAACGTCCCCTTCGCTAAAATTTCTTCCGAAGATTTCGAGCAAGGTATGCCGGGTATACCTTACAAAAGTCAGTATAGACGCCGAGGGCCGACTAGGTTGAGGCGCACGTCTGCAGATTTTCTTTTTCATTGGCGTGAGTTCGAATCTTGCCAGGACACAGCAATATATCTGGATGCCAGTGGTTGAGGCAATTCTGCTGACGGAAATTGCACTTCCGAAGCTATAGGGATGTTGCACAGTAATTTCATGCCACAAATTTGTGGTTCACGTGCAACAATTATCTGGTTAAAAAAATTCCCAATATCTTCTAATTTTCCTCCGCCTAAATTGTACTGTGTGCATCATAGGGTTTTCCTCTGAGTTTAGACAATACCTTAAAAAAATATGCGGTTTTATTTGATATTAGTAGCATCCTTGGGTGGAGAAATAAACTGTAAATTTTCTGGGATACCAAAGTTATGAAAAGGAAGATATTTAAACTGCGCAGGATTAGGAAGACGCAACTTATTGCCGCACACGACTGTGAACTAACATGGAATACGGATTACATCGCTCTTCGGGAGTACAGGTATTGTCTCCGCAGGGCACCAAGATGAGTCTGTACACTTTTCGCAGGTTTTCGATTTCAAAGAAATTACTCTTACAATTTCAACATGTGTGTACGAAAAGGAAATCTTGTCGATGCTGCGATGCATAAGGTGATCCACTCCATTGAGAAGGGCTTCTGTGTTTGCTTAAGGAGAGTGTCTAAAAAGCTAATCTGGAAACGGCAAGAAAACGTTGTATGATTTTATCAACCTGCCAAAGAGTTATTGGTGAAAACTAGTCACTTAGACCGCAGATGATAGCTTAGGTTGCTTTAGTTAGGTTGAGAGAGTGACTCAAGCACTGATAGCAACCGATTTCCTTCTTTGAGCTACGCCTCAACCAACTTGGACACCAGCGTGGGTAATTGATAAATATCACGAAAAGTGTCGGAGAATACGCCATGTCTTCTAATACACTAGTACTAACTTTATGGACTTTAGAATACATCATTTATTATAATATGATGAAATTTCCAACGGTTACAAGAAACTTTCAAACCGAACTAAAACATGTCGGAATTATTTTGTTTTGAGGTTATTTCCAAGGGCAGAATTCCAGACCATATTAAAAGCACTTCAAATGTCCAGCGCAATAATCTCAGACCCATCAAAGTACTAGAGGCCAGAGCGCTGTACTGACAATTTTTGATAAGGTGGTTATTTTTAAGGCAAAAGCCTTAGAAAAAATCCAACAAATTGCCGATAATTTCCGGGGAGTCTTTTGTTCTCATATTTTAGAAAAAAGTTGAACATGAATTTAAAGAAAAATTCTTTTTGAATATGACATGGGTCAAATGTTCAAGAAATTAAAAATGTAACATATTATATTTCCTAAGCTTTAGTGTGAGTTATACAGGTTTATTTAGGCAGAAAAAAATTTCAAGAAAGAGGAAACCCGACATTATTTTAACCTAACAAATGTCCTGAATTTTGAGATCATGAAATTCGCTGTTCAACATCGCAATAGCTTTATAAGCAGAATCGTCTCAACCACTTATTCCTAAAGAAATCACTATGTCTTTGCTGAATTCGACTATACTGTGCAAAGTAGCAAATCTGTGTCCTTAAACTATTTAACACTTATATGGAATAATTAGATTCTCTGGTTTATGGTTGAAAACATGGCGGGAGCCTCTTTAAATCTTGACTTACAAAAGAAAACTAGAGCAGTACTTAAGCATAAACAAACACGTTGGTTGGTATTCAAAATTTTTAAAATTATTCCTCTTCAATGGTGTTCAATGCCCAGTTTTCAGTGACTAATCAGTTCAGCTGACTGCCAAGTTGGTTCAACACTGATGACCTATTGTCAATTTATTCAAATTCATCGCCCAGCCAAAAGATGGGCACGTTCGTGTCACGCGTCGAAAGCTCTTTTTG
>QYTT01079214.1:7600-20322 GCA_006980735.1 Dasypogon diadema | reverse complement strand
CCCCCCCCCCCCCCCCCCCCCTTCGCGCCACACTCCCTACGACCTTGGTACAATTTGTATTTGAACAAAGTCTTAGTCCTGCGTTTTTAAATTCACCAAATACTAACCCTACATGCATTCCATTAGATAGTGCTAAAACGTCACGTGATCTGTATGTACAAAGACCACCACGACCACGCCAGTGGTCGGGCGGGCTGAGGCGCACGCATACAAATTTTCTCCCCCGTTGGCGTGGGTTTGAACCCCGCACAGGACACGGAGATTTATCTGAGTACCCGTAGCTGAGACAATTCTACTGACAAAAATTGTACTTGTGAAGCCACTGGGATGTTGCCAAAAATTGTGGCTCACTTGCAACATTTGTCAGGTTAAAATTTTCCAATCTCCCTTTCCCTAATTTCTCTCTGCCTAGACTGTGCTGTGTGCATCATAGGATTGTCTCCTGAGCTTATGTAATACCTTAAAAAAAGGAGGAATTGATAATGTCCGACTACTAAATGAATATGCCGACGTCCGCCGGCTATTATGATGTTTTGCACTCACTTGTTTTCTTCTCAACAGTGCTATCGTAAGTCCTTAAGCCCCTCCATAACCTGATTGCCTAGATAGCCTCCTTCTAGTTTTATTCTTAAACTGGAACTTTTATTTTCGACCCACAGACACGATCACATGCTTCGCCTTATTCATGAACGAAAAGAGTTACAGGTCACCCCTTTTCGAATCTTTGATTTGTATTAACTGTTGAAAACTGGAATATCTGTCTTCTTTTTGTCAGTTTTAGTAGATAGCACTATTAGAATGATTTTCGCAAATTATTCAAGGTCTCAAACAGCACATGACCGACCAAGTGCTAGGCAGGACTTTCTATGAAAGATCACAGCTTCTTAAGAAAGTCACAATTGTTGTCCCTAACTCCAAGCGGAAAACGTAAACAGGCCAAGTGTCCTATTCCTCCTCAAGGGAACTGAAACACTACCACTACTAAAATACCCCTGGTGTAAAGCTCCAAAACTTTACTCAGTAGAATCATGATTTGCGGCATAATACGAACCAGAATAACACTCAGATGCAAACAATCTCTGGAAATGGGACATAGAACTCGTGGTTGAGCGGCGAACCGAGTCTACTTAGGGCGCAGCCGTTCAAGTAGATACCGTTTTTATTTCAATATGAACTGTGTTTTTTTGGGCAACGGAGTTATGAGAGCTCAAAAGAACGACTGCAATCTATCGAATACAAAGTTAATTCGTCTTCTTCTTCTTCTTCTATTTTTCTATTTTTAAGCAAACCCAAGATAAGTATATATTGCAATGAACTTAAAATTTACTTTAGTATCAGTATTATCTACATTTGTGTTTATTTTAATTGCTATGGAGAACAGCATAAACTTTTTAACACAAAAGCTTTCAATAAGCGCCATCTGTTTTCCCGTAGAAGATTTAAATAACCTAGAAAGCTTTTTAGCGCTCTAAAATAATGGAGTTGATTTAACCCAGTGTTAAGATTTTGGATGTTTATTCAAGGTAACAAACAAAAACATATCTGGTAGGAAACGATTATCATCCGGCATCGAAACCTTCACAATCAGTAGTTTTGTCTATTTCTTCATTGAAAATTTTGATACATTTAATATTACCAAATTACCATGTCCATGTAATCTCTTACATATTCCTCTCCCTGTGTAATTGCATCAATTTTGGATAAATTTTCATCAAGCAATTCATCTACTAAAAGTCCGTTCGCTTCCAAAATGTCCTTGTCAACTGATCAATGATATCTTAACAATGAGAATGTATCGTGCAATATAAGATTGTAACAATGATAAAAACAAGTGAACTACGGAAACTTGTTTAAGACTCCAACTATCTTTGTAGCTGTACCATCCTCATAATCTTGACACACGTTATGAAGGTCCTTGACATGAGAACAAATGTTTCTGACTTTAGTGAACACTAATCTTTAAAATATTTTACTGCCGTCCTAAATACATATGTGCACAGCCACGTAAATATCTCCAGAACATTTGCCATGTATTCTGGCTTTGCTTCCTCGTTAAGCTGTGTAATTCATGCATAGAGTCGTTCCGGGTGTCTTGACACAATTCTAGAAAAACGAAATATAAAAAGACATTTCGAATTATTAGTTTTCCTATTACATCTAAAATTAACACGAGACAAATGAAATTCTTCATCCGCTCACATGTTTCCTGTCTTCTGAGGGGATTTCCTTCAAATTATTTCCATGATTTTGTACTTTGTGATAATTTCAGAGTGAACCGTGAACCCCCTGGAAACATAAGTTTCATGCACTTAGGGAAATGAATATTAAGGGGCGACAAGAATTGGAACGAATCAGACGAGGGATTTATCAATTTCCTAACTCTGAATTAGTGAAAATGGTATACTTCCTAACTCACTCGAATGTAACCTTTCCTGTGACATTATTTACACACATCAGAATTGTGTCATACTTTATACATGAGGGCACAAGTATGAATGCACTAAGCGATGTTCGATATGCTCCATTAGCGAGTAATTTTTACGATTGCACATAAATCGGAATCATTCCACCTACTGGGCTTGTGTACACTACTGCTATAAATTTTATCCTTAATGGATGCCACTGAATTTGGCAGGCACTTAGGGGCATTATTGAAATGTAGTTATTGTTTGCAGATTGCAGTTCAATCGTAAATATTTTATTTGGAAAATCTTCAATGTAATGAAAATCAAAATTTTTTGAAGGCGGGCTGATGTTAAAATACCGTTCGTAGGTATCAGGTATCAGGCCAGAAATTCTGTTAGAACAATGTCCATTAAGGTAGCGATAAAAGAACATTAGATAAGCGATATTGTGTCGATTCTGCAGAGAAGTTATTGGCTCGTCGCCGATGAGCTTAAAACATTTTTTGGACTTTATCCAACACGGACAGTGTAGTACATCCTGCGCCTGCCCAAATATTCGAGTTAAATTCAGGTCTGTGTCTAAAATGAGCCTTGTATATAAGCGCTAGGTCTGAAGGGGTGAAGTACTTCTTGCCTTGATGCCGAAAGCCCAGGCAATTCACGATGATGTAAAGATGTGATCTGTTCAATAAAACTGTTGGATACCTGAACCACAAAAATGGTTCACATTATGAGAATTTGAAATGCTTACCTCATTGATGAAGGAAAGAGGAGGAGGGTTTAAGATTATTTTGAGAGAGATCACAATCCAGGTAAGAAAGAGATTACAATCCAGGTAAGAAAGAAACGGTAAAGACCAAATGTTAGGAGTTTGGCTAAAAAAGTAAAATGCCAGACGCATCTCGAAAGTCTTCGAGATGTCCAAAGATGTGTAAAGACAGTGGTGCCAAGGTTCGGTAATGGACATCATCAAACACCCAGATCGGAAGCTATATTTGCGATCGTGAATCAAGTGGAATATCTGGAGGTGTTTCATCAATTACGCGTTGATAAGAGTCTTCAAGACTCCAGACAAAATCGAAGTAATTGATATTGGTCTGTATGCAATAGACGCAGCTTTTAAGGAACAGGAGCGAGATACCATCAGGACGGCAGGTTTTAGACACGTCGGTGTTCGCAAGTACTGTTTAGATCTTGTGCATGCGGAAATGAAGCGGCTGGTTTGATATCATATGCAGAAGGAGCTGCTGGGACCAGCGTAGTAGTATGTTCGCTTCATAAGCTCGAAAAACCACCTCTGACCTTAATAGCCCTCCCACAGTCCTCAGTAAACCACGAGTTGTTATTTAGCTTAAGTTTTTTTTAGTTAACACGTTCACGCCCACCCACCGGTGGGTCACGCGAGAACTTTAGGAGAAAATTACACGAAAGCCTAAATAATGTTTGAGAAAGCTCTCTTACTAATAAAGCCTCGGCGTGAACGTGTTAATCCATCCAAAACTAAATAATATTGATTAACGCTTCATAGCAGTAGGTACTCAACATTTTTGAGGCAAAACAATCGGTTCAATTAATTTCCCCGACGGTCTCAAGGAAGAAATAGAAAACTGAGCTGGAGCAAGACAATGATCAGAATTGTCAATAGGTGAGATGATATCAACTGAGTACTTTTCATAGAAATGTGTAAAGAGTAGACTTCCCGGCAAACATGCAGACAAGTCATAGTAAGGTTAACCAACTAAAAGCACAGATGAAGAAGGAAACCAGTTAATAATATTAGCAGACAAGCAACCGATAATAGGACTAAACCAACAAAGGAACAAAAAGACAAACCAGGAAGTGTTTAATGTGAGCACTTTGTCAAAGAGTCATAAAATCGCACGAAGACGGTTCTTAAGTACATATTTAGATACGTCCAGTTCAACGTGGTTAACTGCGAGACACATGCAGTTAATAAGCGCATGCTTACCGTAGTTAGTCCTGTACACCTTTCAGGCAGCGACCATTAGCCCTAAAGGATATCCTGCCACGGACTTCCCCGGAGTCGATATTAGCATTCAAGAGCTAATGAATAATATCGGCAATATTGTAACGCTGTTCCAGCGAAATCATGCCAATAAGATTGAGTACCTCGCGTGGAAGTGTCATAGGGTCATTCCAAGGTAAATCTCGAAGCGCAGACCTACTGAATTTGCACTGAACCGATTTGATGCGGTCAATAAGTACTGCATAGAAAGGGTTCCACACCTGAGACGCATGTTCAAGCAGTGGCCTGACGAACAAGTTGTATAATGTCAAAGAAACCCGACAGTTAGAGGACTCCCTAGACCAACGTCTAATAAAACCAAGCATGGAATTACCCCTACAAACCATATAATTAATATGAGAAACGAAAGCAAGCTTTGTATCAAGTTTCATTCCAAGGTCGACAACTGATTGTATACGAGAAATGCTGTCCGTGGCAAATGTGTAGTTATAATTGACAGTATTACACCTCCTATAGAAGGACATGACCTCACATTTATCTATGTTGATCTCGAAGTTACTGTGCCCACACCAGGAATAAAAAATGTTCAAGGTCTCCTGAAGAGCAGCGCAGTCATCATTGGCAAAAGAGAAAACTTTCATATCGTCAGATAGTTTATCGAAAGAACAAATGGTGTCAGCATCATACATATGTGGGTTGCGATACAGAAAACAGATGTCTCTGAAATTTAAATTTATATTGACCAAGTGACGAGCGGACCATATAAGCGTCTTTTTGCGAATAACGCTTAGGAAGTCAATAAAATTTTATAGCAAGATAAATAAAGTGGACAAGGCTAGGAATTTCCTTGATTCCTGTTGAGTTAGCGAACACGTCCCCTAATAAGAGCAATAGCGACCACTAAAAAGAAAACCGACAATGAAAGAGCTTTTGTTATTTACTTCATCAAATTGGCTGGTATGCTTTTCGACTCTTTAACTCTTACTCTCCTCTTCGAGAGTTATTTCTCTGCGGTACATAGCTTGGGGATTTCTTCATATACAAATCTCCTTATTCCATGAAAGCACAGGTTGATTACCGATTTGAGACCTGGAGCTTGTGCACATTTCTAGGACATTGGCGCAGGATACGTTTAGCTTCAGGCTTTTGCTATAATTTTTCCGAGGAAGCTCTTCTCCATCGGCGTGGTAGAAATAACTCTACATAATTGTTATTGTTAACTTCCCATTTGGGAGTTATTGTAATGGGTCCGATTTTTTTAATTGAAAATTTCGACATATCTCCACATTTTGAGATTCCTAGAGTCCAACATTTTTTTGTGTGCGTATGTACGTACGTTCGTTAGTACGTTCGCGAACTTTTTTTCGCATCGAATATCTCCATGATATCGACTCCAGAGCAATTTCATTCAATGAGATTATAATGAAGACTTGATAACGTTTGCAAAAAATTTGAATTGGCGGTTTTTTTTGTTTTAAAGCATTTAAACTTTCATAAGCAAGACGAAATGGCCAAATCGGAAATTTACAATGTGGACAGAGCTGTCGGACCCAGTTTATAAAAAATTTGATATTATAGTCGTATTCGATGTTCGAGTTGCCTTGCTTGATTTCGTGATCACAAAATGAATCCTCATCTCTTGGTTAACTGCGAGAGCACTTTTCGTACGATATATATTTGGAAAATAGGGTGACTTTATTATGGAACTTGGGCACTAGGAATTTCAGAGGAATGATTGACATAACTAATGAATCAGTGGCTCAGTGAATAACGTCGAAGTTCCGGATTCGCGTTTCCCATCTATGGCTACGTCCTTTACTGGGTCTACTAACCCAGCGATTATTTTTATTATTGACCGAAATCTGCACAGTTCTGTTGAAAAGAATAACATGATCATACCCATAAGCAAGCAAAATTCGGGAATTAGAATCCTTGGAATTGAAGACTCTAAGTAAGTTTAATTTTGTAGGCAATTCAGACCTTTCAAAAGCACTCTATCCTGAGAGATGGTGGTATTTGTGATGTTGGTGGTAACTCATAGGTTGCCTGTAAACCATACCTTGCCCAAATTTAGTGTCTTTTTTGGCTAATCCCTTGATAGCTAAAAGACAAAAAATCACGAAAAATTGCATTTTTTTAGTTCACTTGCTTTATTTGGAGGATCGATGAAATATTTTTTCCATTAGCGTAAGATTCGATGAAGATTTGTTCTTAATACTGTAGATTAATATTTACAAAACCATTTTCTGTGCTATGCATTAAAAGTCCCTTTTTCTTATTGTGTACACCACAGACAACCGAATGCTTTTACATTTCGTCTAAGCTGACGGAAAGCTTCAAAGACTGATAGCATTTAAACTTCAGAAAATGAAAGGGAATATTCAGGACATTTTAAATTATCCGCTTTCATTATTCAGCAAATCTCTTTCTCTTCCACCCTAGTCAATTCCTGTATATCTTACAGTGCCAACTCAGCGGCTGTTGACATCAAAGTCATGAAGTCTGTCGAGAAAATATATTCTATTATTCAACCTGATTTTTCCTTTACTCCTATTCTGTGTAGTTTTGCACGTGGCTGAGAGATTTTTCCTGGTTTCTATAGAAACGATGCAGACAGAAGGGAACTGGCTATTCGCAATTATCAAGAAAATTTCAAGCAAATTTCTTACTTTATAAGAATTTGAAAAATAAAACTGTAAACAGAGAGGAATCCGGTTAGAATTCCAATGATGAGTATTCAGTTTTCAAAGACCAAATATTGAAGGTATTCAATGACCCTTTCCATTCAGTAGATAAAAGAAGAGATATTAAATACGAATTTTGTTTTGAAATTTAGGTCAGGAAAAAGGAAATCATCAATGTGCGTCCAGTACCTACTTCTTTTGTGATATTCTATATTTTTTAATCCTATAAGACTAAATCAACCACCGGAAATATGAGTTGGGTGTTAGATCCGAAATTACATTCCATCAAATATTAATAATTATTGTGGCCCTCCCTTCAAAGTTGGTTTTTGCTGCAAAGGTAAGAAATTATTTAGGCTTATTTAGGGTGGGAAAAAATATTTGGAAAGATGCTATTTTTAGAAGACTACATAGAAAATCGATTACAATGGACATGTGGATCAATAATCGTTTTAATGTGACCTCGGACATTCATTCATGGTTCAAATTACTTTTCTTAGAATTCTTAACTAATGCAAAGCGTGCAGGTATAATAATATCCAGAGGTACTCACAAACAAAAACGTTACTCAAAGTCATAAGCTACCGAAAGACTCATTCATGGAGGCGGCTAAGACCCTATGAAGGTCTCCATTCCCAATGATGATGATAATGTATTTACGAGCTTTGTATTAGTTTTGATAATGTTTAATCCTGGCTTTTAGATAATTCGTAAGCCTTCCACAATATCAGACTTAATTCATGTTCTCAATCCTCTTCTGCGAATCCAATATCTTTAATCTTTTTCAAAGAATTCATTTTTACTTTCTATAATATTGCTACAGTCCCCTCCTGAGTGCTATTGTGAACTTCATCCCTTACAGAAACTGCCTTTCGTCCAACATCCAGATATTTCGAAGAAAAGCTTCTTAGAGTACCCACTGAAATCAGTGCGTAATTTGAAAATAGTACAGATTAGAAAATGAAATACAAATAAGTAGACCACAACTCCTGACAGCCACACGTAATCGCAAAACATTGCGTAGAATTATTGTGCCAAAAACCTCCGAGAGGGCAATAACAAACCGTGAAGTAGAATAAGCATACACACATCAAACAAGGCGAGAGTAGTCGGAGGCATTTAAATCTGTTGTTTTTACGTAGTGCGTATAATGAGGGATTTGAGAGGAAAAAGACAGTGGTTATTTTTCGATATATTCTCCTTTTATTTTAACAGATTTTTCACATCTTTTAATAAGTGCTTTAATACCATTAAAATAGTAGTCTGAAGATTTGTCTTCAAAATGCTGCCTAACAGCCTCATGGATTTCTTCATCGGAGTTAACTTTCTTCCCCACAAATCAAAAATAGTCACTTGGGGCTAAGTCTGAACTGTAAGGTAAATGAGCCTTTAGAATAGCAGCAGTGTGTACGGGCGCGTTATCGTGTAAGAGCAGTACTTTTCGGGATAGTTTTTCTCTCCTTTTGTCGACAACGGCTTTACGTAACTTTTGTAGAGGTTCGGCATAATATGTGGCATTTACAACGGTATTACATTCTTTGAAGTCCAGCAGCAGAATATCTTCAATATCACAGAAAACTGTTGTCATAACCTTTCTGGTGCTTTGTGTGACCTTCGCAGTTTCCAGCATTGGTTCTTCGGGGCAATGCCGTTCCATTGAATCCCTTTTGGACAAAAAAGCATGGTAAAGAACTATAGTTTCATCTCCTGTCACAATCTTATGTAAAACACTGTCTACGTTCTCTTTACATAACACCAAAGATTTGCTGCCAGTACTCAACTCGCCGTACTTTCTGCACTGAAGAAAGATTTCACGATACCTATCTTGCGGCCTGTACCACCACCACTTTAAGAGAAAATTACATGATAATCGAAATGCAACATGAGAGAGCAAAGCATCGGGTTGAACGTGCTAACAATCAAAAATGATGATGAAGATTCTCCACATACACAATCCACTTTTCACTTTTCTATGCAAGATTACTTCTCTCTTCGAATCACTATTTCAAAATTTTTGAGAATATTGTCCCCCGACAAGGGCTTTCAAAGTTGAGGGTAGCAGGTAGGAAAGGATTCCAGGAAATTTTAATTAGAACCCTTCGAGGCCACGAATCCTTGAACCGCACTACGTATTTATAATGCGAAAAAATATCTAAAATTTGAGACCTATGTTAATTTTGAATCGCTTGATAAAATTCATAACAAATTTCCGGATGGGACCTCGGTATTAGAAACATATCACGTAAACACTTAAAATACTGTAAACTTGTTGTGTAATTTTTAAAGTACTTTATCCGACAACTCTTCATCGCGTTTTACTACGCGGAACGAACATTTGGATCTTGCCGATGAAACTGAAAAATATTGAAGTAAATATGGAAAAATATTGGGAACCGCATATTCAGTCGCGCGGCATGTCCCAGAAGAAAGACGAGATCAAATTCCACCAGTCGCATACAGCATTAAAAGTTTTAATAACTTAAAACTATTAGACTTACAGGACCATAAGCTGCGCACACGGAGGGGTTTTCAGGTTGGCTGACGTGGCGGACGTATACGACTACTAACAATATTGTTTACGACCGTCTCAAACTGATATTTGAATTTCTGCCTGCGGCTGTAATATAAACGGCTCGCATCGTTACATACGACCACTGCAGCATTGCAGACTAAGCAGTTGCCGCGAAATTCCGTATATTCTTCTTTTATGAAAGGGGTAAAAAATACATTGATAACACCCCTTTCCAAAAATTTGCTTCAATTTAAATTTTCTGCTAGAAAAGGCTTCAAAGTTTTCAATGATATCTTACTTCGTTTCCTAGGCCTTATACTTATGACGCCAAGGGGTTTGGAATGATATAATTTTTCATATTCCCAAAAGAAGCAGTTTATTATACATTCAAAGATTTGCTGTCACGGCCTGACACATAAAGAAGGTAATAGTTGCATACAAGTTGGTTTGAGCCATCATTTCATCAATTATATCATTAACAACAAAAGATCGAAAAAAACTATATGATGATAAAACATTGACAAAAATTACAGCATAATTTGCATGTAAGCCACCTTTGGCAGAGTAATCAAAGATTGGTTGGTTTCCCACTGGTTTCCTCCATGTGTGCTCCAAATTTTCAATACAAAAAAAAATCATCGAATTCTTCTTGAAGAATATCCTCGTTCAGATCTAAATGGAGGTCTTCAGAATTGACAGTATCATTCTCTTCTACAGGTGTCTCCACATATTCAGGCTTGGTATATTTGATTGATAATAACTTAAAAAAGCATGGTTGATTCTCGTAGATATCATTTTTGATTTTCAATTTCTTTATTTGGAAACACTGGTATTTTTTCTATTTTTTGCTTTTGAATAACCACTTGTTTCTCCTGCCTCTGAGAAATTAGAACTAGATAATATTTCTTCACTACTGTCTGGCAAAAACATATGATAAAAATCAGACTCAAAAGAATTGATCTCATCTGAATTACGAATCTGAACACTACTACATAAAGAATAAAATAATTGGAATCTCTAAAAGATTCTCAACATTTAAATTTCAGAAAAAAATTTCTCACAAAAATCTGAATAAAAATAATTTTTCTAACATATATATATATATACGTAAAGTGATATAAAGAATAAATACATAACAAAAGTATTTGCACTTACCTGGAATTTCTAATGCAAATTTTACTATTCTTTTCGCACGGCTGCGAATTGTTTGCTATTCGAACTTCGAACACGTCCAATAGGCATCAAAAATGACTAAATATTAAAAAAATACACTTCTCACTTATTGCCACTGGACAACAGTGGAAGAAATATAATGAAAATTTGAGAAAAAATTATTATTTCATTCATTTTCGACAAGCACTGCAGTCACAATTCTACACTTTGGACCTGGGGCATTTTTTTGTAAAAAAAAAAGCTATGATGACCGACTGCCCGCTGGCTCTACTCTGTACTGACTAGATAACTATTCTAGAGTTAGTCTGATCTGCTTCTGCTCTGACTGATATCTACTGGCTAGATAACTGTTTAAGGGTTTACCTAATCTTCTTATGGTCTATTACAGGTATCCACTTAATTCCTCAAACGGTAGGATTACGAACTACTACGACATTACTTTTTTTGTTACAAATTGAAAGTATCCATCCGAAAAGCATCCACTGTAATTAAATACCAGGAAGATTTTTGCACTGGTGCATCAATGGTAAAATGTTCAGTGAATAGTTGTAAATTTCCATCTTTCTGGTGAATTGTAGACAGGCTCTAACAAAATTAGAAGTAAAATTCTTAAATTTCCTCTTTCAGTTTTCAAAAGCCGGTAGCAATTTATCACAATTACAGGTACAACATATAAATGCAAAATTTTTTCCTTAATTGGGGTTGTCTAGTGCTCTCCATTTCTAATCTCAGACAACTTACAAACTTTTAAAAGAATTGAGAAATCGGGCGATAATCCCAAAGGGAGGCAACGGCAAAATCATTCATGGTACCCTTGACCGTATGTACTTGCGAAACTTATGGCTAGAAACACTGTGCCCTTCATGAATTTCATATTAACCACAAGGGTAAAATTTGGAACGTACACCTACGGGGGGTGGATACACGAGAAATTTATTCCCGATTTTATTACTCCTTTCTACTGTTTCGGCAAAATTCAGCACTAAAGTTCGGTGGAGAATTTAAATTTAAAATGATGTCGGCAGCTGCCTTTCACCCCGATTCCAATTTTGGTTAACGTAAATAATTCACATCCCAGCTAATCGTTATTCTTACCTGCTTACCGGGGCGGAAGTTACTGGGTTAATTGACAGTTTTCTTAACACTGGAAAAGCCTAGTCAGTTGTGCGTTGTACCGTGTATCTTAAATGAATAATTTAGTCCGGTTATATTTAATCAACTGCCGTTAATTAAGGTCTAATGGTTGCACTGGATAAGTGTATTTTGTGGCACTACGCCCACCAACAGCTTCCATTTATCACTAATCAATGGGGATTTAGGTTGAGATACAAAAGCTGAATGTAGGATTATTGCTGACAATACACGAGTTCTCCTTTTCTGAACGATAACGACAAGAGCATTACAAGCCCTCGTGAACTTCACTTACATTCCCGTGAAGCAATAATGCAGAATTACAGAAGCAATAAGCTTATTTAATGAGGCATTGTAAAATTGTTGAAAATAACAATAAAGCTGAAGCCTGATGTTCAAACAGTAAGGTGAAAAGTTGAACTAATAATGCCAAAATTCATTTAAAATGTAAGCATCCTGTCAAATACTTTATTATCTGAACTCAGCATTGACTACTTCACTTAGTGACTTCACATGAAAACTTTTTTGAGAGAGTGGACCCTGAGGGAATCAGTACCCGAACGTCTTTGTGCAAAAAGTTGTAACAAGTCAAAAACAAATGTCAGATATTTAGAGGTGCCGCGAAAAAATATGTCACAAAATTATATGTTCCCCATTCGGTTTAGTTAAACAAGATGACAAGCTAACAAAACATTGTACAATTTTAACAACTGGCATTATTTGTTAAGATATGTATATGTACAATTTCCAAAAATCTTAAACAACAGAATTTAATAATTTTAAAAATCCCGCCACTGTGATTGTCAATTTGCCCTTTGACAAGTTTCGCG
>QYTT01079213.1:0-24221 GCA_006980735.1 Dasypogon diadema | reverse complement strand
TGCTCTTCCGATCTACGCTCTTCCGATCTTTAAAAGAATAAATTGACAAACTAAGAATATTGCGTGGTATAAATAAATAATAATAAGATTGAAACAACTTCAAACTAAGCAAAATCAAATTAAATTGTCAAACGGAATAAAATAAAGTTAAATAAATTGTCAAACTAAATAAAATCAAAGTATTTCAGGATATTAGATGTTCGTTCAAATCATTGATGTCTTAATATAAATAGATGGAGTGTTTTCGAACAAACACTTGTTAGATATTGACACCAAAAATGCTTCAAAATACAACTCTCTCCTTCAAGCTAAAAATATGTTACTAAACTAAAGTTTTTCCAATTAAATATAAGAAAAAAAAAATATAGATATTTATTTTGTTTTCTATATCCTTTGCATGCCGAAAAATTTACTTCACATTTTCCAGTGAGGCAGAAAAAATTTTGATAAAGCTAAATGAAACTCTTTTTTTGACGATTTTAGGGTATTTTTCCATTGGATTATCATTGAAAAAATATTGAGGATACAAATGACGTCTATTTTGATTAAAGTCAAGTTAAAAAATCTCCAACACAAACTTCTCACATAAAAATCTGACATTTTACATGACACAATTTAATACTACAATTTTACAAAAATTTATTCACTTTCAATTTTAAACTAGTTTGAGAATCTATCGAACTGAATAAACGTATCAGTCTCAATACTTTCATATTAAAACTTTACTAAATAATTTTCCGAGGTAATTACACTTGCATTCTTTATATTCACAGTCACTTAAGTGCATCAAGATGAACTCAATTAATTCAAAAAAAAATGTAAATTAAAATAATATATTGTACTCACCAAATTGACTACCAAAATGCTGTTGAAAATGTCCCCGAAACTCATGTGGTGGATTAAACCCAGGTGGCAGGAATCCTCTCAGATAAGCAGCAGCGGCAAGGGTTGTCATGTGGTGGTGATGTGCAGCATTTAGCGGATTTTGTTCATAGCCTGCGGCAGCGTAAAATGTTGCTGGATTGAAAACCGGCAGTTGACATGCACCTCCACCACCACCACCGCCACCTGTTCCACCATCCGGCGAAAGTGAACCATTCTCTCTTCCCAGGGGTGTAATTGCAGTGGTCGTGGGTGGTGAACTATTATTTGATTGTCTTCCGACTCCTAAGCCGAGTATTTCTTGAATTGCAAAAGGAGTTCGCATTTTTGCAGCTTGCATCGAACTGCCGTCGGTAAAACGCTTTCAGATACAATGAAGCAAAAGAGATTTCGTTGTTGGCGACAGTGATCAGGTGAAATCAATTTTAGATCCTTGCTCAGTTCTTTTTACTTGTTACATGGTGCGTTGTCGTGTTGAATTCTCTTCTACATCTTCTAATATTAACGAAAATTTTTCACAAAACTGACACACTCAAGTTCTGATATCATTCACTTATTCACAAATTTCTTACTATTTATGATAGTAACGATGTTTGCATGCTTCGTGAATTACAGCTATCAAACAGATACTGTATTTGTCAGTCTGTCTGTCTCAAGGCAACATCAAATTACAACTGTCAATTTTCTGATATTACTAATTCCCGAATATGAGCCCGAACTCTATAAGGATATTTAACACAAACTCCCGGAGACGAAAGGATCATGTACCGTCCGTTGTACACACGGCTCTTAACAAAATTTTAATCGATTTACCTTTTTGCGAGCAGAAGGGAAAAAAGGAGGAAAGAACACAAATAGTGTTTAAAAAACACTGAAAAAGTTATCCAGCCAGGATTAAAGTGTGCACACTGACGACAGAACTGAAACCGACTGATTCTGTTGGTGCTGTGTGCGAATTGCTACGCTGCAAAGGGGGTTTCAACACTCCGGCCAGAGATTGAAGGATGATGCCATGCCCACTTTGGATACTCTTGGTACATGGATGCTGCGTTTTTTCTCGTTTAAACATTGGAAAGTTGAGATAAACGGATAATTCTGTCATGCCTACTTTGTCTATCAACTGGTTAAACGGTGCTATTTCCCCAAAGAGTAGTTCTTATTCGAATTTCACTTCCAAATCCAAGGGAGTGGTTTGAACTTGGAAACTGGATATTCCAGAAGTAAAAGACTATTTATTTCTGGGGTTCACGTATACTGTACGTGTGCCCTGTACGTGATATATACCCATCAATACCATGTTTCCAGCCTGAACTGGCTGGTTGGTTGGTGGTGGAACTGATTCAGGTTGAATGTTTGAAATACGATTCCAGATAATAATGGCCGGGAGTTTTTAGGTGAGTAACATGTTAATTAAGAATTTTCCTCAATGCCAATAATTAGTCCGTTTATCGATTAGCTGTAGAAAATAGAAAATTTCCATAAAGTCGTATATCTTGGGGGGCTGTGCGGACGTTCGCCGTATGGAAGCACGACGGTTTACATCACTCAAGGGTGAAGATATGGGAGGGGAGGGGTGAGGCAGGGTGGATGTTACGAACAGCGGTGTGAAGGGTGTTAAATAAATTTCCTATAGATCAATGACGGAGAAAATATGAACATAAAAAGGGAAATTGGTGGAACTGATGACTGTCGGTGCCGGTGGGTGATATTTTATCGCAACTGTGGCTCTGATCGGATTTTCTGAGCGTATCATTGGGTACCCATGCTCGTTCGGGCACCACATACCACCCATTCATCCTTGGGGAGCTCGTTAGCTCTCTGATGATGATTATGCCACTCGGATATATATATGTAGCTTTGGTCTGATTCCTCTGTTGCCTATTTCACTCGATAAAGATATATAACACTGTACACGATTGCTGGACAATGGCAAAATGGTTGCCGCACTTATTATTGCTATTATTTCGAAATGAAGTGAATAATTGGGTTGGGAAATGTGAGCTGTGCTCCGGATACATTTCGCTGTTAATTAAGTTTTGGTATTGACATGTTCGATTATTATTTTTAGCGTAATTGTTAAATTAATTGTTACTTGTGATAATTGTAATGATGTTATTAGCGCTTTTTACTTATTTTGGGAATTTGGGACTTGACTACTTTTAATGATGTTTTGTGGCTGTTAATTATCTAACACTTCCGCTGAGAAATTTACCAAAATTTGGTATTAAATGGTGAGAGGTATTTTTTGTGTGTAGTTGGCTACAACAGTTTGGTACGAAATGTACAATTATCTTTTTCAACCACATAAAATTAGTTATAAAAGGAGACGTATTAGTGTATGTACAGCTCTGAGAATGTTTTACTCGTTTAAAGTAGAGTAAATTCGGGCAGTATTACATATAATATTTTAAAACCATTTTAACTTCAGAATAGGTTAAAGCTAGTTGCCAACTTTTGTTCTTATTTGTATTTTTTCTAACGAAGACATTTGAGATTTTACTTAAGAGGGTGGCTTCTTTTGAAAGTGAGTGAATAATAGACGAATCAGGACTAATCCTTCATGGAGATTAACTAGTAACTTGTATTCGAGGTTATTATACTTCGATACGTAGGGGTTGCAAATGGCTATGTTCCTGCTGCTAACACATGTTTGTCTCTATAGGCATTCTGTTATTCTGACAAATAATCAAGAGTAGATTTTGGAAGAGGACATAATCGAATGGAAAGAGAAAGATGAAATATCACTCTGTGTTGTTCGAGAAAAACTCATAACAGAAGTGCAAGCAGAGTCAGTAGTGCGTAGGCTTTTGGCATGAAATTACCATTGAACTACTAATTATCATACTAAATTTAATTTTATATCATTTCAAAACACATAGAAAGTCTTAAAATCATTCGCCCAGTGAGAATTGGTGTAAGAAATGTTGCAAAATAGGAGAAAGCGTTAATTTACTAAACATTTTCACATTAAATATATGTTTACTAGTTTTGCGGCAGTACTAAAACACAAATAATTTTATAAAATTCGTGAAGCATAAAGTTTCTATGTTTTTATTTATTTTTATGTTTATATTTTATTATTTCATATTTTATGGTCACGGGCGGACGGAGTGGGGTGGAAGATAGGTAATTTCTAATAAGACAGTGTGGTTCGATTTTCAGAAGCTCAAAAATTATTTTTTTCTCATATCAGATGTTAAAAAAGGATAGGGCTCCTCTACACTGCGCGCGGACAGTACGAAATTATTTAAATGAAAATTATCGAAGCCGTTGGATTGGAAGAGAAGACCCATCTAATGGCTTCCAAGCTCTTGGTCTAGATTCGGTAGATTTCAAACCACACTGAAAGAAATCTAAGGAAAGATATTCGAGCGGCAGAGGTTCAAGTATAATCTCTTCATTAGACTACAAATGAATTTTATCTGTCGATGCATTTTATGTCGATATCAGATGGATGATGAAGATCATCAGATGATCAGATGGAGTGAAAGAGCTTTTGAACATCGAACGTAAGGAAAAAATCACAAAATTTCAAAAAAAAATTGAAAAAAAAGACGAACCATCCTGTATATTGTATTTTTGTTGAAAATGTTGAAAATGTACTACGATTTTGTACTTTGTTTTCTTGATTTTTAACAAGACAAGGCCAGAAATTATACTACTTCTTTCTAAAAGTGTTATTTACTTAACGTTTTTTTGATTTACTTCTACGAAAATAAGGAGTTTCCACAAAATTGTCGAAAATATTTTTTATATCAGTGTATTCTGTGAAGGCTTCTTTTTAAATTGGCATAAAGTAAAATGTTAAAAACTTAATTATTTTATTGTTTTTGTAGCGTTTTTTAAAACAGTGTCGGCTGAAATTTCATGACTTTTAGAACACCTATTCATTGCTTTTCGCCAAGATCTTTCAACAAGATTATTATTGTCGTGCTTTTAAATATTGTGTTATGAAAGTAGTACCTATTTTTTTACATTACTTTTCATTAATAACGTTTATAACATTTAAAACTGACAAACGAAATGGCAATATAATGAAATAAAAAAGTGTTCTTGAATTTTAAATTTGAAGAAATCATAAATGGAAAATCCAAATATGAAATTTTACTACTATAAGTGTTAAATATAAATAGAAATTTGATAAACTTACATGTTCTTCGAGCAGAGACAAATTCGCGAGTGTTTGTCAAGCACCAGGGCAGACAGCGAGAGGAGTCGTTTCGCAAGCAAACGTTTACAGTGAACAAAAGCAACTAAAAAGAAGAAAAATAGATAAATATTTTTATTGAATATTTTTTCATGGCGAATAACCAAAAAACATTCTAAAACTGTAAACTGACATATCTCAAAACTTTATTTTCCTCTGTTGTGTTCAAAATAGCACAATGTGACAGATTTTTAACCGATTTTGATGATTTTATGTGCATAATAATAATAATAATAATGAGTTTTTCTTCTAGTCCAAAAGGTGCCAAGAAACATTTACCCATCTCCGCACTGAGTATCATACAATTTTCCAAATTTTTTTAAGACAAATTTTCGAATTTTTTAATTTTTTCAAAAGTTACACCGATTTAAACAAAAAAAGTGTCTAGTTTCCTTCACTTTTGGAGATAACAATTTTCAAAATGTTTAGCTTTTTAATATAGCATAATTAATTAAAATAAAATATAATTTTAAAAAAATGTTTTCTCCCGTGTTTTTCAAAAAATTCTTATGAATTAGTGTAGAGGTCAGAAAATAAAATAAAAAATCAAAGAAATTTTTTATCCATAATTGTGAATGTTAACCATTTCGTAGTAGAGACTCCCTGAGCTTAATACAATATCAGATTTGGCCACAGAAGTTTTCGCACAGTTTTGATTTCAGTGTTATAAAGTGTCGTGCCGTGTGCAGAAAATTTGCTATAGTCGCATGCGCATCAGACTTACGCATGGCTGTAGAACCCAGATCGTTTTACAATGGATACTTAAAAAGGCATTCAAAAATCCTGGCCTTCGTAGACTTGCTTAAATTTGCAAGCACGAGTTTTATACGCGGAAAAATTAATTTTGAAAAAATCCATATTAGAAAATTTCTGTTCTAATACGTTCATATCACGTCATTAGAAGTTGATGAAAAATCGAAATAAAAAATCGAAAAAAAATTATTTTTACACTCGTTTTTACTTAAAAAAATTATTTTGGGATGTTTCGATCTGACGGCAAATAAAGATTTTCTGCTTCCTGTGGAACTTTTAAACAAGGAAAATTATATTATTTTGATTTTTGAAAGAAAGTTCCATTAAATGATTTTTTTCCTTTTTTTATTTTCTTTTTTTTTTAATTCAAAATAGTTTTTTCATCGCTAGTACAAGTCGAATTTCTTGTAGTGAAAAAGAAATGCTATGAATCTAACTAAAGTTGTTCAATACTTGACTGTCCAAAATATTTAAAGATGTAGAAATGGATAATCACCCAAAATTGGATTCCTTGAAGACACCCAGTTTTTCTCTGTTCTAAGCGGGCATTTTAATAGTATTTTTAAGTGAGTATTACTATCTACTAATAATGGTTAGATTAATTGACACAATAAGGATCATCGGATCAAATAAGAAATTCATTTCAAACGAGATTAAAATATAACCAGCAGATAATCAATGGAAATAAGGAAAATATAGAGTGATGGAATGGAACCCTACGATATTTCAACGTTAATATCAAAGCGGTTGGAAGTCATAGTATCAATTAGTTTTATGCAAATTGAACGGTTATAAAAGAAAGCTGAATTTTAAGAAGCCAGTCCAGACCAAAAGCTTTAGTCAAGCTTTTGGGTATAGTATTGAACCGAAGAAGCTTGTGATATTTATAGAAGCAGAAATTTTTTAGATATTGATAGCAAGAATCGGTAAGTATATTATTAGATATTCAAAAGCAACTGAAATTGTTTTAATCATTTTGACCAGGGGAGAAAAGCCAGCCTGATATTTTTGTTTTTCTTTCAATGATATATTGAAGATTACGTCTATGCTGGTCTCCACTAGTCTTATTAAATGAAAATGTATTATTTTGCTTAATGTTTTTGTAATATTTCGAAATTGTAGCGGGGAAATATTTAAACCTGTAGACTATTCTGAAAAATTAACTGACTAACTCCAATTGAAAAATGAATCTACTGCTGCAAGATTTATTGGTGGGTTTCCAGAAAAGAACCAAAATTATGTGAAGGTAGTTTAAGCTCTTTACGTTGAAATTATATGGTATCTGTTGGAATGGAACGAATTTGTGTAAACTGACTGGTCTCATATGATACCTTTCCAAATTTGACATTGGGGTTGGTCATTTTTTGAATTGCTGTGAAAATTTGTCTTCAAATTTCTGACTGGAAAATATACTCCGATATAGAATGATTTCAAAAGAGGACAACTTTACCAATGATTTATTAATAAAAACAGAAGAAACAGTATTTGGTATAAATAACCCATCGATTGAAATAATGAAAATTTAACATAACTAGAAATTTGATATTCACAAAAGAATATAGCGTCTTTGTTTCTACATTATCAACCAAAGTTGAAAAAAAATGTTCTCAATACTTTTATATTGAATATTTCCTAAAAAATGTGTCAAAATTCAATTCTTGTTATTAGAACATCGAAAGCGAATAGCAATATTGTCACAAAATTAGGAACATATTGAAGTTTTATTTAAAACTTTTGATACCTAATCTAAAAGAGTTCTTTGAAACTTTATAATCCCTTTAGCCTCGGCAGAGATTTCTTGCGTATCTAAATTTTTCTAGCATTTTTGTCTGAAAATTAATTTTCAACTATGCATTTGAATAAATTTTCCATAGATTATTTGCAATATGATTGCAATTTTCCAAAATAATTAACAAAACTTGAATCAACGGGGAGTAGAAAACATTTCACAAATCTTCCTTGCACACCGTAATTAGTTCGGAAAAAACTGCTTAATAAACCCATTAATCGGCATTTATGAATTACCTCAAGTGTAAAATCTGGGGTACACCCTTCGGAAACCTTTGATCTTTGTAGTGGGTGTGTTATCCGAAAGAAGTTCTTTGAATTTTGAAGCAGAAAAGTGCAATTTGCATCACGCCGAAAACAGTAGAAGAACAAAGAAGTTCTGCCCACATCCCAGTGGCACATGATTTCTAATTTATTATATTTAAAAAGTGAAAAGAAAAAACAATACCAAAGTGCAATTAATGCAGTTACACGTTTTCAATGGTAGAAATTCAGTAATTGCATAATAACATAAATTCCATGGACACTAAATTAACGCCTTCTACTATGGCACGTTTTAGTTCTTTTGGCCCATTCAAGAGTTGCACTATAAAAAAAGGAAGTATAGCACGTGATTAGATGACTGTGCTCAAATAAATTCGTGCATTTCCTTAAATATGCTTAAATTGAAATCAGTGAAAAGTGGTTTTCATGAAAATCACTTTGATATTTGCCGACACTTTTAACTCTTTCGGCTAACGAAATCCACTTCGGATCCTTTTTTTCTCTTATGATTTCATGTCCATGGATGAGCGTGCGGATCTTAAATTCGCATAATTGCACTTTTAAGATTTTTTCCTTTTGTCCCCATTACATTTATGCACAAAATATAACATCAAACCAGAAGAAAAAGGGAAAATGTGACTTTTAAGTGCTTTTTATTGCATTCGAATTGCGTAATTATTGCATTTTATCGTGCCGCCATCTTTTGAGCTTTTTTTTGCCTTTAATTTAACGCTTCAGAGTTTGTTAAGTGAAAAATGGCGGAAAATGCATTCTCTATTACTTGAAATTATTTTATAGCTCGATACCTTTGAGTTGGTTTACAAAACGAAAGTCGCTTTTTGCATAAATGGATGGAGAAATGTTCGAAATGAAAGGATAAGTGACACGAACATTGAGAGAAAAGCATTTCTTTTTGTCACACGTTTAATGGTTTTCAAACTCAATTTTTTATAAGAATCATTTTAGGTATTAAATGTTTCATATCTCTTAAGATTTATGTGATCCTTGTCAATTTACTACAATGGGTTTTATATAAAACTTTTCAATCCTTTTCATCGGAATCTACACAAAGAAAGTACATCTACTGCGGTGACAAGGTGAGGTTCATCACAAATGAAGAGTAAGGATCTGTTTAAGCTATTTAAGAGGAAGTTATAGCTCCAAACTATACATTGCAAGGGATAAAGCAGAGGTTAAATTTAAAGTCTTTCAAATTGCAAAAAGTTTCGGCTCACTCGTTTTTTGCGAAACGAATTTGTATGTAGAACATGAACTCGAAATTATGAAAATATGAAAACTTGCTAAATGGTGATGAATGATGAGACATACAAGGACAGCTTCCAGGACAAGAGTGTTACATTCTGATTTCTGATGTGTCGAAGAAGTTTACGATCTGAAGAACATGGAAATCCCCACAAGAATATTTGGTACGCCGAGCCATGTGCACTTGCGGCAGGATATCTATACCTTTCATTAGTGAATGGTAAAATCTATATTAAAGAAAACCATTAATTTGGGTATCTATGAAAACGTTTCAGGGAGTAAACCTCAAATTTTAGTCATAAATTTCATCTCCAAGACGAAGAAGGTCCTTGTTGTGATAAAAACGACCAAAAAAGTTCTTTTCAGAAAATTCTTTTGATACCTTCTTCTCGTTCTGAAAAACAATCCTACGAAGATGAAGAACGAATCTATTTTTGGACTCTTGACTTGAAAATCTTGCGTTACCAGAACCATTTTCATTTTTTTCGATCCTAAAAAAGATCCATTTGATGTTGAAAGTAATTACTGACAACTCAAATTCGAACCATATTGGTCGAAAAATTCTCATTAAGAGTTGCTTGAAAAAATGAAAATTCTGTCACATGCTGATGGGAGAGGAAAGGATGCGAGGGGTTGTTACAACTCAAGTTTTAACTCATATTTATTGAAAATCTTCCACACTCATATTATGCAAATTCTTGAATCATTTTGAAGCTTTGATATGAAGCTTCACTTAAAAGAAAAGTATTGGGTTCAAATTAAACGAAAATTGAAGAAAACGAAGGAAGATATAGCCAATATTGAAATCTTTAAAAAAAGAATACAAGTCAATCAATGAGTTAACCATTCAATGTCAATGAAGGCACATAAATTAAAAGGGAAAAATTCTAATAAAAATAACTTAAAATAAATTAATAAAAACGTTTCAAATTAAATGTAAAATGCTTAAAAATGAACGCAAAAAAAATTTTTTAAGGGAAATAAGGATGAGGAAAATGTATAAAGGTGCAGGCAGACTACTTCGAAAAGGTCCAATTTTATTACTTGGTTCATTTGTATTAAAAATATTTTTTGTCGAAAAATTCATATATATTATCAGAGGTCAGCCCACATGAAATGTCACATTTTTTCTCAATGTACGTTGTCTGCTGACCGTAGACACGAAAAATTTTATGAAAAACAATCTGCAAAGTTAATCTATATTGACCCATCACGATAATGTAAGACCCCATACTTCACAAATTACTGTACAAAAACTTTCGGAGATAGGTTATAAAATTCTTTTCCAACCTTCCCCCCACCATCCTCTGTAATATAGGCCTTAGAAGAGTTTATTACTTCTAAAAGCCAAGATTGCTTCGAAAAGTGTATGTTTTTATTAGAATTTCATTGGAAGAATGATGTGGATGCAAATGGTCCCTATTTTGCTTAAAGTCGGAAATAATTTTCAAAAATATTCATAGGATTTCAAAATTTCTATTGATATTGGTAATTTTTACAGTATTAATGGGCACTGACACAATATAATGATGTTTTCTGGGACCTTGGAATACCTCCAAATGAAGTTTAAGTAAAGATTAATGGAAAATTTTTATTTTGGCCAAAAAGACGAGAGGTTCCTGCATTTTCGGGAAAAATTCCCCTACTGAGATAGAATAGAAGAGCTAATCTGAAGAACTTCACCTAATCCACCAACATGGGTAAAAGTCTTAAAGCCGACAATATCCTAGTAGTGCTTTTTACTAAAAGGCTTGACTCAGTTCTAAAGCAGCGGAGGGTTAGATTTTGCATTGACCACTTACTCAAAGGATTTGAAGTTTAAAGTCTAAAAACAAACCATAAAATATTTATTTGAATTAAAATGAAAAAAAACTTTGTATAAATATCTCATGATAGAGGTTTAAATAGATTTACTAATCGTTTACATTTATTTGGCAAAGGTTTAAATGCATTTGCGATTGGGTTAAATATGTTTGTCAAGAGATTAAATCTATCTGTTCTTGGGTTAAACTTATTTGTTTTTGGATTAAACTGAATTATTCTTGAGTCAAATAAATTTGCAAATGCTATACAAACTAACTGCTCATCGTACGTAACAGTACCTTTATAACTTTCTTGATTTTCTGTAATCCCTATGATCCTTACCTCTTTTGATATCTAGATGTAATCATACTATAAGGTAGCGTTCTTATTTTGTTAATGCCTTGCAATAATGGATATCGACACATGTAATAATCAGGGGATTGATTAGGTTGGCTAGATTTACGAAGGGGTTGAATTGGCAATTAGATATTGTTATAGTGAAAATCGCAGACTTAAGCTCAGAACTGAAGAAATTTTAACTTGTAGTGGCATTTTTTTTGGACTGATAATTAAAAATTATTGATTATATTTGTAGTCACAATTTTGTCGTAGTATTGAGTTAAATTTTAAAATCTCTATCTCCATTGTGTATATTTTTATGCAATTTAGAAATCTTGATATATACAGCTCTCTATATAAATAATTAAAAATAAAATAAAATATATGTAAAGAATCAAATAACATTAAGGGTAGGGCATATAGATGTAACCCGCACAGATTGCCTTGAGTTAGGATGAAAATATTTAAATTACTTCAGTTCGCTGCATTCTCTGGTACTAAATACTGATCTCTGCGATATTCCAAGTTGTAGAAATTCTATAAAAAAAGCCTTGAGGTCTCAAAAGTATTTCTCCGATTAGCTCTGTAGTAATGCAAGGACATTTGATATAAAAATGGGACATTTCTTATTAAAAGGGGTACAATAGGTGACTTTTCGTTTGGCGGGGCGACAAGTAATTTTGAAAATCAATTATCTTTTTCCTGTTGGTTTTTATTAAAAATAACAATAAAAAATAATGAAGCAAAACACCAACTTTCTTTCTAAAACAAAAATAAAATAAAATATGTGGGAATAGAGCAGAAAAAGGAACAGGATGGACCACATGAAGAGATTTACAAATTTCTTTTAGAATTTTTACATTCAGTCTGATACCTCTTAAAGGGTTGAAAATTTATACATTTCCTTTTAAAATTTGATATGAAAAGTTTTATTTGTGAAAATACTGTCAAAACTAGATTCGTTTTTTTCTTTCAAACTCTAGAAAAAGTGAGAGATCTACTAACCTAAGATCCTAATATTTTAGGAGGAATTGAAGTGGGATCACTTTAAATATTATATTTATTTTCTTTAGTAGAGCTACGAAGACAACACTGTCTTCAGGAACAATTTGTCTGTGACTATCCGTTCATTTATTTACTTGCCGGAGGAATTAAAATTTCCAGTCCCATTTATTTGAAGGCATATTTCAATCGCATCTTGGTAATCTGCTAAATTGCGTCCCACTTACTAGGCTTATTTCCATTATGACTATCGGTTCAATGCTAGTAATTAATGCATGGCTGAGGAAAAATCCGCCCACGAAACACTTCAAATAAATTAATCTCTGAATTCAAGATGGCATCAGACCTAGAGCCCTTCACTACACGTGTATTCAGGTAATACCTACGCTCGAATTGTTCCAGAATTAAAAAAAAAGAAGAGTCGAAACGAGAGGGAAAACTTGTTCAGGGAAATATGAGAAAAATAGCGGGATACTACCACGTAAGGTATTCAGCTACTAATTAGTCCTTTGAGTGCGTTTTCCAGAATTACTCCTATCTCGTGTCTCGAATTGTAAATTGAAAGTGCTCACAACATTACTATAGAGGAGCTGGGGAGTGACGGGTAAGTTCTTAACTTATCTTCGTTGCAGTTTCCCCAAGAGATTTGTCTGTCACATACTCCTTGCGCCCATAGGAAAGAAAGGTAAGGTGTTTTTACATGTGGGGTGCAGCCAGGAAATTCATTCATCTCAAGCCCACCTACTTTTCTCAAGTCATCGTCTCATGGGAATCTTTTTTTTTTTGTAATTGGTGATGTGGAGCAAATTAATGGCAAGAAGATGGCAGAGAGTAGACAGAGATTCGTCAAATAGGCAGTGGGAATAGTTGTAGCGTAGTCCGATGACTTATCGGTGCACAAAATTTTGAGTTTGTTTAAAATTGCATTAAAAATGTTGACTTATTAGGAGAAATTAAAAGTGGATTGGGTTACTCTTCAGGTTTTTGCAAATTCAAGGGTTCTTGGCATGTTTTCTGCATGTGTAGGCAGGGTATCATTTTTATATTTCTCGAAATCTTGAATAAAGTTTTGCGTTCTATGTTCTCTGAGTTTGTTGAGAAGTAGTAACATGTACTTGGAGTGGAATTTTTTCCTTTTCCATGAAAAGTTATTTAAGTTCACTAAAAGGTAAAGGTAAACGATTCCTCTAATTATAAGCCAATAGAAATCATATTGAAAAAAATTATCTGGTTCACGATTACCAATACTTGACTATTCTATTCTTTTTTGGATTTAAAGAAAAGGAATAAGGTTATAGAGGCTCCCAGTATGGATTGAGTTTTAGAAAAAAAAATCATCAGGGGTCTCTTTCTTTCTAGCTCTCACATATGGCCTACCGCAGGGTTCCATACTTTCTCAAAAAGTAAGTCTTTCAGGCCTTTTTTTACGATGAAGCCAAAGTTCCGGGGCAGGGTTGCAAGAAACTCAAATTTCAAATTAACTCAATGATTGATTCCGCTTTATTTTGAGTTCACTCAAGATTTGAATCCTCTCGCTCTCATAGTCTCTATGCTTAAACTTGAGCGAACTCAATAGTGGGCGGACTCAAAATTGAGCGGGTTCATATTTTGATCGGACACAAATTTGATCGAATTCAAATGTTAATCGGGGTCGGAGCGGACTCAAGCTGTGGCAGTAGTGTAAGGGTGCTTGGATGGTCACTGTTGGTGAACTGCTTAATCCGTGCATTTGTTGTTGTATTTCCAGTAAAAACAATAATAAAAACGTGGGCAAATCAGCTTCCGATTGTGCAAGCACCCTAAGTCCACTCATAATTTAAGTCGATCGATGAATCGATTCTTATTTTTGAGTGCACTTATTGAGAATCCTGGTCAGGGGATGCCTTATAATGCCATATATCACAGAATTGGTGGAAAGCTAATGGAGGAGGGGATTAACATGTTTAAATAATGATTTAGCCAAGTAGTATCCAGAGTTGCAGACTTATGAAGGTAAAAACTTCAATTTGATTCTTATACAAGAATGACGCGGAGTTCTATTTGGACTAAGTATCAAATTATTGCCCGTAGTCCACTCACAATGTTATTCAAGGTCAGAATTTATATTCTATTTCATTACACAAGTTATCATTCTTTGGTATAAGCAAAGATAATTTCACATCATCGGATCGATATGGTAAAGATCGTGTTTAGAAACGTTAAAAATATAAGAGGGTCTAGAATAGATCCATGTGGTATTCCAGATATCAAGTAAACGTAGTGAGAAGACTCACTGCTACCTTTTCTTAAAGTAACTACTACTGATTATGAAGTAAATCTAAAGTGGCATATCAAGTTCTGCTGAAGTATTATGATCTTTGGCTTGAAGATAGAAGCCGGTGCTTATCCATGAGCTCGAGAATTTCTTTACAATTTTAGAGAGAAATATCAGAGAGATAAGTGGCATAAAGTTGGAAGGTTGATTAGATAGATTAAATTTCAGCTGCTCAGGATTTGTATCAATATAAAAATTTATTGACCTTGTGAATCAAATATTGTGGTATCAATGGTGAGTTTTTTTTGTGAGGAAGAACATCAGAAGTACTTTCATTTCTGGGGATTAGGGATTTATAGATCAACATGTACCAGGGAGTTGCATGGCAGATTTGCATTTTGTTTCTATTTCTGTTTATGGCATATTTTCCAGATATCTGCGAAAGGCTATTCTCTTGGAAGATGGAGTTGAAAAGTCTGTGAAAGTTTCGCAGAAAATTGAATTTTCTTTATTAAAATATCATGTTTATGTGTTGGAGTGGGATGGTTGGTGTGATTTGGCCGCAACTGTTGTTTTATTAACAAAAAAGAGTTGGACGTTTTTACTTTTCCCAAAAGCAACGAACGATGACAGAAGAGTTGATTGATGTGCACTTGTTGATATTTATCGACCCATTTTGAGGTTTCCTGTTGGCAGGATTTAATTTACATTAAAATAATTACCGTAAAAGGTTCATTTCATAAAAACGATTTATAGAAATTGGGTTTTACCTTCCCATAAAATGTGCATTTATTTTGCAAAATCCCCGGCCTTTCATTCTGTTTGAATCCCTTGCAATTGCATCGTTTTCCTTATTCACCTTAAGCCAACCGTGAAAACTATTCGAAGAGATCTTCTTTAGAGCTCACAGACCTCGTTGCGGAAATTAGAAAAATTAAGACTTTCCCACTAATTGGACCATTTTATTTTGGTACAACAGTCCCATTAAAACAACGGACAAAATCGGTGCTCGATTATCGTCAAATTGCACAAAAATAATACCTGAACGTTTCTGAATGGCTAGAGGATACGCCCCCATGCCTTGTGCACAGATGTCGACCTATTTTGCAATTATCCTTAGAAATAAATCACATTTCAAATATTTTGCCATTAAGATGCGGCTGAAGTGCCTGTCGGGCTGTTGGGATTGTGAAAGAAAAGACCCAGAGTCAACGGAATGAGCCGCGAGAGGAGTGAAAAGGTTGAAAATCTGTGAAATATAATAAAAAGCCTTTTAAAAAATTTTTTAATTAAAATTAAACTTCACACATGAGCTCTCCTCCCAGATTCGGTGGTCGTTCTCCGGCCTGTGGTGGAAACTTTTATTTCTGCCGTTGTTGGATACCGCGATGCATGGAAATCTGAAAAACTCTTCCTTTTGACGAAACCAGCAAATTACACTCGTGTGCAGCAGGGATGTGGAAAAGCAAAAGGAGCACGAAAATGGATACTTTTTTGTATAAAGCATTCGAGGGTAACGTGTAATTAAAAACTTTTGCCTTATTTGGAATAACAAAAAAAAAGAAAAAAATTGTTCATTTTTCAGCCATTCAGGTGGGGACAACCGTTGATGAGGACTGCAACGGCACAAGGGGGCGAACTCTTTCAATTTTCCTCCGGTTGCAGTTTGCTGTTTTTTTTCTATTTTCCTTTCATCGTGTGCTCGCAATTGCGGGCGACATACACTTGCCAGCGCCTGAATTCCACTTTTTAATGCACTGTTGCAGTCGTTATGCAGCGGAAAAGTGTGGGAAGTGGGTCTAAAATGAGCACTCAAGTGAAAACTTGCCACATAAATGGCTTATGAGGCCTCCCCCGCCCTAAAGAGCATGCACACGCTCATAAATTCCAACGAGGGGTGGCCCGGCGGACGTTGTGTAATAAGAAAAATTGCTTTTTTCTCAATTATGTAATTTAAAACGGAGGTTTTGGGGCCGATTCATTAAAACGAGTTTTCCTGGTACACAGCAGCTCTCGCTCCCCTGGATTTTGTGAATGCGTAAAAGTGAAATGTCCTTTTTGTGAGGTATGGAGGCCAAAGGGAATATTATGTGTCCTGGCTACCATACACATATTAGATGGTGTTATGAGCACGAGATGGCGCCTCAATGTATCAAGTTCACCTCATTTAACACACCGTTGAAACATAACTGCAAATTGGTTTGTGTATGTGGTAAAATTCCATCACACTCTTTATAATTCGTAACGGAATTAGGATGAAAACAATTGAAAAATGAGATTCAATTCGATTGATTGGTCACAATGACATTTTAAATGATTAGAAAATTTATCTCTAATGCGCTATTCATCACTTAGTCAACATACAAAAATCTTAATAATTAAAGTAATTGTAAAATAAATGGCAAAATACGAAATCAGTAGCTATCAACAGAGGAGTGATTGAAACAAACCCTGTTGAAAAGAAGCAGTTCAATTACGACTTTTGAATATTCTAGATTAAAATATTGATTGTAATAGCATTTCTTTTGGCTAATGAGTATATAATGCTCATTTTAAGTTGCGAAACACAGTGCAACAGTGAAGAATTGAGTTTTCGGGTAACTTAATTGAAGGCAGTCCCAGACAAGATTGGCTTCGAATTTGGGTACCTTGAGCGGAGCGTACTATCTGAGAATATACAGGGTGATACGAAAAGGCGAATTCGAATATATGTCAATTGATTCTATGGGGTGTCCTGAGCAACTTTCCCCTTCCTCCCCTTCCAATAAAATCACTCCATCAGTCTTATTTTTTAAATTGGAAGAAGAGAATTGGAGAAAGTTGTTCTTATTTAAAATGTCCCAAGTCCTGTAAAGGACATCGTAAGATAATAATATGGGGCTTTTTGAAAAGCACACCACCTTAGCTGTCAAACGGTATTTAGTACTCCCCAATCCACTCGCAACTCTGAGAACTAGATACACTTTAATAACCAATTTTTTAAAATTTATGTCTCCACTTTATGCTTCGTCCTGAAAAATCAGAGATTTTGTTTTTTTTTTCAAAAAAGTTCTAGCCTTCAACGGCCTTTTAAACAAAAATCATCTCTCTAATATCTTCAGCCGTTCAGAAGATATTAATATTATCAGAAAATTTAATGAAGCAGGTGTTCTACGTGTAGGACCTGGACACCTGGTGAAATCCAGAAAGTTTAGATAATGCCTCCAAGATTTGTATTGCTCCTTATTCACAGGTCAAATTATTCTTTCTAATAATTGCTCCCTGGAATCAACTGGTCGGGAGTAGACCAAATCTCAATCAAATGGCCCCAGAAATAAAAGTTTATAGGATTGAGGTCAGGAGATTTGGGTGGCCACAAAATTCGTTATGCACGTGGGATCGTAGATATCATTTAAATAACTTTCGACCTCAATAGAGAAATGAAGAGGAGCCCCATTCTGTATAAGTTAAATATCACATCGAAGGAAAACCGGTTATTTCGTATCCAGAGCATTTTCAATCTCACCCCGAAAAAATTCCAAATAACGTGTTCCGTTTAAAACAGACAAGACGAAAGGTCCTAAAACAGTACTGTTAATAATACTGCTATTCACAATAACTGCCTTAGGATTCTCCTGCGTCCACCCGTTCCTTTTGAAGGTAGCTTTATCTGTCTAGAGGATCCTTGAGAAGAATCCAGCATCATTCCATCGGGTCAAAATCATTAAGAAACGTCCGTTACGAGTCGATGGTATCTGATCTTCTATTAATGTTAATATCTTCTGTATGGCTGAAGATATCGACATGATGTTTTTTGAAAGGCCCTTGAAAGGGGTGCAATTTTTTTGAAAAAAGAAAACACAATACCTCTGGTGGGATAATTGGTATATGCGATTGCATATATAACAGCAGGATGAAGAATAAGTTTTCTTGAATTTTTGACTTTCATATTTATGTACCTAGTTCTCTAGTTGTAGGTGAATTGGGGAGTATTGGGTCCCTTTTGAAAACTAAGGGTGTGTGCTTTTCAGCAAGTCCGATAGCACTAATCTGCGATGTTTTTTTTTACAGGACTTATGAAATTCTAAGTAAGAGCATCTCTATTCAAAGATGAAAAATTTTCAATGTAAAGAATAAGGGTGAAGGGGTGATTTTAGAAGGGAGCTGGGGGTTTCGGAGCAGACGTTGGAGCACACCTTTCCGTATCACCCTGTATAAATATATCAGCAATACATATCATGATAATTAATGAATTAATTTTATCTTTATACACACTGACGATAATATTCTGCACATTGGAACCCTAAGCAATCAGCTTTCTATTAAATTCCGAAATATTCAATTTTGATGGTGTCTGCGTGTCAATGGGCAGACGGAACGGGTTAAATCTCATCCTGAGTAATTTCCTTTCTCTCATTGCAAGTATTTTCCATCATAAAGCAATTTCCAAAGATAAAAATTCACAAATTGAGGATATCATGAAATGTCGTGACGTTTATGTTAGCAAATTTAGGCAATCGAGAAAAAGGCAGAGATGCCATTCGATATTATTGAATCAAGTTTATCGCAAAATTATGCCACTTAAAGTATAGACATAGCAGCCATTTGTAACGACATCGTAGAGATAGGATATGAGGAGGAAATTGGATTGTGCATCTTTGATAGAAGGGTATAAGCTGGAGCACAAACATAATATGAAACTACAGCGTTAGAGATGTATTGGCATATATGGGGGCTATTTTCGAAGCTAACCAATTTTGTTTTATATTGAATGCTGTTGAGGATGATTTCCCCGGGATTTAGTTACATTGGACCAAGGTCTAAGTCAAAGCAACACAAAAGGATGGTAGGAGCAGTTCTATTAAAATTGTTTGAAAGATAAGGAAATTATTATATTAATGGGGTAGTCCTAATTGGTAAAAAATTGATATTTCATTTAGTTATATAATATTACTCAAGTCTTGATTTCATACAACTTGAGACAACTAAGTAAATTTTTCGTCTCATACTTTAAAAATATTTAAAAACTTTTGCACAACATACGAATATACTCCACAGAGCTCTAATACCCTCCTCGATCAATTATAGCCTGAAGGAAATATACGGGGGGTCCCTGTTTAAGATGCTAATTCTTTAAGGGGTGAATTCTTGGCTCATTCTAACAAAAAAAATTGTATGGGAGTGGAGAAGGGGTCTGTCTGCTACACCCACTGAGATATGTCGTCTTAAGGAAATTGTGTCCGGTTTGGTACCTACAAATCGGTATTAAATCATAACTTTAGAAGCATTGGACATACCGAAATCTATGTGATTTTGTTTCGCAGGTAATTGTGATTGGGCTTTATTTGGATTTTTTTAATGTGCAAAGAATATGTTTGTGATAAAGGTATTCTCTTCCAGTTATTTGAGTTTCAAACTGATGGAGTATTTCCTTGATCTGCCTGTTGTGCGGTTTATTTGTATTTATTTTGCCTCTAGTTCGATGCAAAGTTCGCATATTCAAAGTAAATACAAAATGCTTTGAAGTTCTTATTACTTCTCCCTCTCCTGCCTGTAATAGAAGAGAAAATTTATTCTAATCCGCTTGAAATGTATCAAATTTTGTATCTTCATCATATTTAGAAAATTCTAAAAGCCCACTGCTTACAGTCTCCAAAAATAATTTAATTCCTGTGAACTTAATCCAGCGAAATAAAAAGCTGAAAAATTTAAGAAGCGTAAAGAGAAAGATGCCGCTTGAAAGAAAATTTAATGAGATATATGATATCGTTTCTAAGACCATGAAAGAAGGATATCAGTCAAATGAGGTACTGTCAACGTTGTTTACAAGAAAATTTCCGCTTACCCCAATGAAATACTGAAGGTTGACGGGGTTGCATTGTCACTTGTTCACTAAAAGGAAATTAATGGTACCAGGGGCCTCTTACAGTGTCAATGAAGTGAAAAAATATCCTGTGGCAAAGGGGATAATAACAAAAAATGAAGATAAGATAAAACAAACTGTGAAACTCCTTAAGGATGTGCAAAGTGTCGTCTCATTGGATTTTATGCCTTATTGACTACGTCTTTTTTTCTCCTTTTATTTGATTACAAAAAGGTAAAGTGGACTCGTATTGCATTTTGTATTGTGAACAAATTGTTTCATATTTGGTGAACTGTGAAACAGGTCTGCTTGTTAGGGATTTATTTCAAAACGCAGACGATTTCCAGTTGAGAGGTGTTAAGAGAAATTTACATGCCTGGAATTAGACATGAAATAAAATTGCTTACTGATTAATATGATTTAAAGATATAAATATTTTTAAATAATAGGAGTATGTATTTAGTATTCAGATGGATATAGAGCCCACTAATTAGTGGTGTGGGTGCTACGTGATTTTTCGAATACAGGGTCCTAATTGAGCGAAGAAAAAAAATAGTATAAATGTATTCAGGCGTATTAATATGAAGAAAACTTCACATTGTGTAAATTTAATACTAAATGAAAGAAAACTTAGGAACTATCATAATAAAACCTTTCTTCACTATTTTCCTATCGAATTGAGGATTAATTATGGTATTCCAGCAGTTTCTACAGGTGGTAATAAGTCGGTTGAAGGGTTCAAGGATATGATTATGACGGTTTTGCTTCGTAGGAATAATGTGATTGTTGATGGTGCTTTAGATGTTAATGCCAAAGTTCTAATCATGGTACCAATAAAACGAAAGAGTTATATCTTATGACAAATGTAACTACAATTAATCAACTAATTTCTGTAGAGTCTCTATTCCTTCTGAACTGGACAATGTATTTGTTAATGATGTGTACAAATGAATCCTTCGAGTAACTCCGACTACGATTTCCTTTTTTTAAGATAACTCGATATTCACATGTCTACAGTAAAGTAAACCTGATGATTGTCTCAACTAAATGTACCTAAATATGTAAAATTAGTGTAAAGTAGCATCCACCTGTCCCCTAGAAGTTTAAGCATCTGCAATTTGGAAATACATGGCCGTGATCAGCGTGAAATAAGCCTAGATTCCAAGGATCACAAATCAGGTTATAGGATACACCTTTTTAATCAGACGGGGTTTTATTTTGTTGATTTTCTAGTCCTGATATTAATAAATTAGATGCAATCGGATCTCATGAATTGCGTCCGCCTTTTTTAAAGACGATTACACTAACAGTAGAAAATATTCAAGCAATGTTTAAATGGCAATCTTAATCCCGGGCATAGTATAGTTATGAGAAAATTTTATTAAGAGTAACATCGAATGTTCATGAGTTGGACAAAGACAACCTCTCAATATAACCAATATAGCCATTGATTCTATTAATCATTTATATAATTTTATTAAAGTTGTCCAGGAACTTCCTACATTTTTAGTATAAAGATGATTGCAAATTATTTGTGCAATCAAAAGGTGCAGTTAAAAAATGTATCCTAAAATATAAATTTCTCGAACGTGAAATACCTCAGAGCTTTGTTTTGGGGCCGCCATTATTTTATTTCTTTATAAATGATTTTACTGTCGTGTTATGGTAACTATTTGACAAAATAGGGGTGGAAATTAAAAGTCTCGTAAAAACGTGCCTCAGTATGTGAATTTAATAGGTTTGCAGTACCGAGCAACCATCTGGTTTTCTAGGTGGACAACAAAAGTGAAGAGGGTGAAAAGTAAAAATAAAGAGAGAAAGTCACGAAAAGCAATAAGTAACAAAGAAAAAAGAAGTCCTTAATAGACAAAAGTCTAAGGAAGATAAGAATCTTAACAGGAGGAAGTCTTCACAAAAAGGAAAAACATAAGGGCAACTTTAAACGAGGATTTGGGAGAAGGAATGAGGCAGAAATCACTTATTCAATAAATCAAACACGTATTTACATTTTGCAATTTTCTTTTGTTGCAGAAAAAATATGTTCAAATAAAGTGTATTGAGTGCTTTGTTCAAAGTTTTATAAAGACCCGTGCTCAGCGATCGGTGGACCCTAGTCACCAAGTTACGGGGGCGAAGAGGAAATTTGATTCTGACTTAACATATGCAAGTACTGAATTAGCTATAAATTTAGAAATACCCTGAGGATTTAAATAATTTTCACAACAAATGAAAGGTACTGAATTAGGCTTTAAAAATGTTCATTCTTTTAATGAAAAGCTCCGCCTTAAACCTGTATACATCATAAACGAATAAACATAAAAGAATGAGATCTTCTTTCCTCTTCGAGATATTTCTCCTCAAAAGTATTCATCCTAATTTTAGACAAAATGGGGCATTACATAAAGAACATAAATCTAAGAGTAGAAAATTTATTCTCAAAACCCCTCCGAATTAGTTGTGGTATTCTCCAAGGTTCTGTACTCGAACTACTGCTATTACCCCAAATTGTAACTGATTTAAAGTGCGATTATATACCGCTTATTATTGGGCAATAGTTATATAGATATATATAGAAAAAATAAGGCATATAAATTTGTTTATGACATATTTCAATTTCAGATTTAGTGAGCGATTGTCCTTTGTTCAGGTTATTCGAAACTGGAATACTTTGCCTATAGGAATTCAAAATATTTTCCCCCTAAGGGTTTTTAAGAACTGTATTCAATTTAACTTATTATTACTTCTTTTTTTAACAGACAGCTATTCGGTTAATACACAATATTAAATGTTTCACTTTGTTGTTTTTCTTCTTTTATGAGAATAAGATTCTTTTTTATAAAATAAGATTCTTACCCTGTTTTTTTACTTAACATATTTCCGTTGGCTTTCTTTCAATCAGAAATTTTATTTTATTTTTACGAAATGCCTCAATAAAATATAAAATTAAAAAGAAATAAATATGCCTGACTGATTCAAGTAAAGCAAAATTCCGTACACTTTAAGCTGAATAAATTACAATACAAACTACTAAAATGCGCAATTTTTGAATTTTTATATTATATAATTTTTTTCTGATTTTTTTAATAGTTACGAATCCCGAAACTTTATAATATCCTGTTTTCTTTTTGGGTAATAATATTATATTATCAGCTAATAAAGGAGTAAAAATTACAGATACAACGCAATACATATTAAATTTTCTTCTACCTCTTATATAATATCTACGCACACATACACCGGGTCCCTATACATATTCAAATGAAAACATGTCCATGTGGATGGGGTTTGTTCTCTGAATTAATAAAAGTAATTTATTTAAGCCTTTTAGCAGAAAATCGTCAAATTAATTCAATAAGAAAATCACAGTAAAAAAGGTGAAAGATAAGAAGTGACGATGAAATCTTGAGGGTCCTTCGTCCTTCTGTTCGCGCCAACATTATAACTACCAAGGGAGATATTAAGAAGGAGCAGAGGGTTTCCTCTGTTCGGAGAAGTTTCTTAAGACTCGTTAAGCTCTTTATAAAGTAGAAGATTAATCATGAATGGGCGATAATTATCGAGATTTTCATCTACTTGATTTCATTATATCTTTAATAGAATCTTTGTAATTGACGCGAAAAGAAAGAATGAGAGGCGGTGGTGGTGCTGGTGATGGTGTAGTCAAGAATTTAGTGGACTAAGGATTAACGTTTTTTATTTGATTCAATTTCAAGCTTCATGAGAACACATAATTATTATCCTTTGCTTAATCGAAGTCAACAAGCAACATAAACAGCCGGAAGCAGTTTTTTGATGAAGGGAGCAATCACACTTAATAAGAGGTT
>QYTT01079212.1:62542-80818 GCA_006980735.1 Dasypogon diadema | reverse complement strand
GTAGCAATAGTGAAATTTTTAAGAGAAAATTATCAGTACCAATAATAGAACATCAGAATCGATTAAAACCTTAGAAACAATAAAATATTTCTTATTCGCCCCAAACCTAATCTGAGCCCAAGAAGATGAGAAAGTTTTGTTGCGGCAACAAACCGATTCACATAAAATTCTTAAGGCGGTTAGAACATAATTTATAGGTACCTCTGTTGAGATAAAATTGTGTTATCCTATCTCCTTGGACACCCATATCCATTTCTGTAACGATAGCTCCTCTTCTAAAGGCATCCTAGCAGAACGGAAGGGTAGTTGATGGCAAGAATTAAAGATGAACAACCAACTAAGTTGGTGGGGAAAATTCCAAACGGTAAAGATGAACGAACACCAAAGCACTCTTATTCCTTTGGCAGCGAGCTGTAATTAAGTGAGGAATTTTTTCCTTTTCGTTTTCTTTCACCGCAGATCTTTAAAACTTCTTTCATTATTTGCTACGAGATTCCTTGATTTTTGCACTCCCCCGCCGCCCCCTCCTCCAACTCTTTCAAGTTTCTGGTTATTGTTCTGTACCCAATGGTAGTTATGCAAGTGCCCTTCGGATTTAAAAAAAAAAGATACTCGGACTAATACAAAAGTTTTATTTTGCAATTCATCTTATTTTTTGGTATGTGTAGTTAATAAAACTGGTGAAATTGCTTCTTCTCCCATTTTTCACCACTTTCAGAGTGTCCTCCTTTTAATAGGAAAACGCTTTCGGTAATGTGTCGAACAACACTTTGATGGAACGTTCCGAAATAAACTTTTCAATGAGTGCAAGAAGCAATTAGGATGATTGGAATGTAAGGACCGAACTTTAGTGTGATGGAATGAAAGGACTCATTGGTCGCATTCATCAAGAGACAGGCATTATTTCAAACAAAAAGGAAAAAATAGTTTGATTTCTTTTTCGGTTTCGAACACTGAAGTTTTGGTAATAAAATACTGAATACGTTAAAATGAAAGGTGTTTTTTTGCTCTATGTATAGTAAGGTTCGAGAGACCACTGGTAGATATGAGTGAAGGATAAATAAATAATTTTATAAGTGGGTTCATATTTATGGGTGAATGTCTCATTGATTACGTACGCGCTGCAATTTTGGGCTACTGTTCTTATGGTACTACTACTACTCCAAAACATAAAAATACAACTACTACTCCAAAACATAAAAATACAACTAACCAACAAGGTATTCACGGCTATCGGCTTTCGGCTCTCCTTCAAATTAAAAAGGTCTGACGTTTTGAATGATTGTTTTTGCAAATTCGAGCTTTGATTCGGTGAAACAAGTGTTTTGGATTTTTCGTGTAATTATTCAATATAAACCGAAATGTGGTCCATTTAAGAAACCTATCGGTGGCTCAAATATAAAAATTGTTTCGCCGGTGGCCAGATTTTCTCCTCTGCTGGCGTGAATTGTACTTGCGAAGCCACTGGGATGTTGTATAGCAATTTCAATTTTGACTCACTTGCAACATTTGTCAGCTTAATTTCCCAATATTCTTCTTCCCCAATTTCCTCCCGGCTAAGCTGTGCTGAGCTTAGGCAATACCTTAAAACAACATGAAAACTTTCTCTTATTGTGTTGCTTGTTTTGTAACATTGGTAATAAGAAATAGTGATGGCATTTAAAGTGGATCCGCCTCGTAGATCGAATCTACTGCAAATTCTTTATTTTTCAACCTTTTCTCCTCCAAAAATTCTCCTTCACCTAACCCGTATCAGAGGAAATTATTATATAGTAATTCAGTATTTGTTGACAATTTTTGTTTATGATCGTAGAGTGGTTCAAAATGAGAGCTAACAGTGCAAAAATCAAAAAATCAGTGTTAATGAAATCACCCTCTTCCCAGGTAGAATTACTTATTATTACTTACCATCCCTTATTTATTTACTTAAAATATTTCTGGTGTACCTTCATTGTAGTAGGTTCAGAGGCTGTACAGACATCCTTTAAAAGTGGGAGATTTATTAAATTACTATGAGAAAAAAATTTGTTGAAATTAAGACTTGTAAAGAAAAACAAGTGGTTTCTATTCTACAGAGTATATACAAACATACTTAATATTAATTTTTACTGTTTGATTTGATTTAGTTAGCTACCATTAAAGTATAAATGTCTGTAAAAATATCTCAAGTATTCGAAATGTTTTCTTGATATAGTGAGAGTAAATGTAGCTTGAAGTATCCGGAAGTGACATAAAATTTTCGTTTATTTATAATTTGATAAGTACTCTATTAGAGAATTATCAAAGAACTTTTACCCGTTTTTACCCCGACACTATTATATTTGTTTTTGTTATAGAGAACACTGCCAGCTCCTCGGAAATTTCACTTGCAGTAGAAAGATGTTTACGATCGCCAGGAAAAAGGAATGCAGCAAAATTGGTGAAGGAAGTGATGAGAGGATCCCCGAAAAAAGCTATCAAAATAAAGAGAGTTTTCGCCTCCGACCCAGTATCCATGAGACCGAAAGAGTGTTCACCAGAGCAAGCATTAGCACGCTGATTTGATCTTTTAGAAACGATATTTAAATGGGGATTCGATGGAAGTCCAGGACAAAGTTAATGCAAGCAACCATATCAAAAACGACGCAACAATATCTAGGAAACCAAAAAATATTTTTGATTGCATCACTTGCTCCACTGCAGTTGGTTAATGCAAACAGTAAGTTTAATCTTTGGAAAAAACCCAAGCCATCGTCAATACGCCATTGCAGACCAATAAAAATTATATTTCAAAAGGATACCGCAGAAACTACGAGGCAACTGACAGAATATATTCATTGGCAAATTAATGAACTTATACCAACGGAATGGTAATAAATGAAAAAATATTTTCAATTAAGCAAACAATGCTTTTTACAATGGTAGATGGGAAAATTTGTAGCGCTTTAAGTGAAACTTCTTCATAAAAGTGTTACATATGCAACGCTACTCCAAAGGGGATTAATAAATTAGTAGTTGATAGGTCATTAAAAAAATCTGCCGATAAAACAAACTATGACTTTGAATTATTGACTCTTCATGCATGGATTCGTTTTTTTAATGTTGTCTCTACATATTCTATAAATTACGCATCGTACTGCATTTTATATTGCTCCTACCTATAATATAATCTTGAAATATTTTATGTAAGGCGTTAATTATGCTGCAGGTAATAAGTTGCAATATTTCAAACGCGTAATTTTTATTCGTTTTTTTATTCCTTACAGTCTTATATTATGCATGTTTGCTCACTTTTACGATCACTCTTTGAGTTTGACAACAATTAGTAACAGCATCTGAAACTATAAAAATGCACCTATATGTGAGAGTAAGTACTAACTTCCAGATCTTTAAAGATCCAGATCCAAGATTTGTATGAAGATCGGGATCTTGTATTGTTGTTACAGTTATGTGTCTAAGTGAGATCCGGATGTTGAAATCTATATAGATCTTATGCAAAAAAAAAAAAACACAGCAAATATTAGCATCTGTCAGTAGCTTAAACATTGAATTGATTCGTGGATTTTCTACTATGTTAAGCATAGTGCCCAAGCTACTAATGACTACGAAATTAATGTGCCCAAATTTGATGCCTATTGTAAAAACATAACTAGCTTTTATGTGGAACTCTATCTTTGGTATTATATGACCTCGACCGTGCATATTGATTTATGGTTCAGATTTTATAAAAAAAATGCTATAGTTCCTATTGTGATATTATCGGAACAAGCCCAGGAGGCGCAAAATAAAAATTACAAGTATTTTCAAGAGCTTCGTACGAGAAAGAATTCTAGAGAGAATACAATGGAAGATCTGTTCCACATTCTTCTTGTTACCTCTGATCCGGTTGTTAATTTTCACCGAGGAGTGCCTAAGAAGCAACTCTCATCTTTAAGTTCAGCTATCATCGCCTTATTAGAAATCCTATCATCATAGCCTTCTTCTACCAACATAATGTCGCCTTAATTTCTTCTCTCTATTACCGATAACAAGTATAACTCTTTCGGAATTATGGTTTTGAGTCAACCTTTTGATCCTAGATCATTTTCTGTGGATTCTCTTCTCCAACAGAAGAACTTTCACCAGCGTTTCGAAGTTGCAAATGTAACGAAAGTTTCTGCTCCTTTATTAAGCCTCCCTTCATCACCTCGTCACGATCCATTTTCGACATAGTAGTGTATGTATGGAATGACAACACCGATAGAACAGTTTTACGTTTATAAAATATGCGAAATTTTTTTGGAAATCTCTATGGAAAGTAGGCAGCACTTCAGCTGCATGCCCCATCTGTTATTGGAAGGTTTGTATATTTTCTTTTATTTTTTATCTCTTTTCTATTGTGTTTATTAAATTAATCGGTTTAAATTGCAGAATAATTAAAATTGTAATATGAGTGGCGAAAAGAAAACAAACATAATTTATGTATTTCATGAGAACTTTAGATTCTGTACTAAACCCACAAAATTCGTTATTTTCAGAATGAAAATTGTCGAAGAAAGTTAATCTGATGATAATCAATAACATATATGTAAAATACAGGCATAATGTATATGGAGCTCGGAGCTGTGCAGAATTCGTGAGGACTTGGAAAAGACAACGTGTACATTCACTTCCATTTATGTTTTGCTAAAGTACAGAAAACTAAATCAAATTAACATACTTGCCTATAACAAAATAAAAGACCAGCTATTAATAGTAAAGCCTCAGCATCTATCTATCACTCCGTAATTGGATGGAATGGTCCTCTGCCACCATTAAATTTTGTGCCCACGTCACGTCACATAATTTTCCTTCCAATCATCAGCCTCATAATAACGTAAAACCATAGGAAAAATCGTCTGAATTTTTCATGTGGGACATTTTCATTTTTCTTTATTCCAGTATTATAGCATCAGTAAGAGGAATAAGTTAAGGAACACACACACACACACACCATAGATATAATGGTGCCTACAGTTATTCCCTACCTTCTACATCTTTGGTTGTCAGAAGTAAGAGGAAAATTTACCCAAGGTATAAAAAGTTGACAGACTACTGAGAAGATGCAGCCCTAACTAAGATAAAGTACCAGAGGAAGGTGCAAGTCTTGCAAGCAGAGACAACTTGCTCTAAGAATACCTATGAGTGTTTTTCCTGATAGATCGTCTGACGTTTCTTGCAACCTCATAAAGGCGTAAAATTACTACAGACTACCTGTGAACCCCGCCGAATGAAAAATAGATCCCCAACTCTCTGACATGAACACTCCGCAAACACCTTCAACGCTTTATCGCCCCTGCACACCCTGAAAACTTCTTAAGTCGACAGTTTCAAGTTTCAGGTGAAGTTAATTTTTATTTATTAAAGGTCACTGGGTGCGTCGCTCCTATCTAGGAATTCCGAGAATGGTATCGTGCATGTAAACGACTTTGTAGTTTGATAAGTTCGTAAGCATCTTATCGTTTCGCCATTCATGACAACAGCTTCTTGGTGTGGAGTATCCGAGAACCAACTCTATGTAATTTTAAATCTTGTATTTTTTTCTCGCAGTTAAATAGAGAGAAAACTTTATCATTGGAGGAAAAATTTCTATGCATTTTTGAGAGAAGGGGGAAGAGGATCTTCATTTTTTTGATTTAATTTGAAAAAAAAAAATTGAAGGACATTTTAGGAAAAATATTGCATTCAAAAGAAAAAGTTCATTAAAATATTAAAAATCTATAAAAAAAAATCAACTCGTTTCTTCAATCTTAGTCGGCTTTTTCTACAATACGATGGTTAGCAATCACTTGGTATGAAAGTCAACTGTTATCAACACAACTAAAAGCAATTTATAATTCCAAAAGTGATAATTAAGGCAAACATTTTTCCGTCCTTCTCGCTATGTTGTGAGGAATCAGCTGTACAGAGAACTCTTGTGTATGCTTTGTAGTGACCTCGAAAAACCCATATGGACTTATTTTTATGATGATCGAGAAACTCTTGAAAAAGTTAACATTTACAACCGCCATATTTGATCCGCAATTCTTAAGCGTTAAGGTAAAATTCGTAATCATCAGCCCCAAAAACTATATATCCGTCATTTTTGCAACATTCCATTGACGTTTAGAAAATCTTGTCCACCATATTGGATCCGCCATTTTAAATTTAAGAAATCCGACTCTGAATTTTCGCAACCACCAACCTTGAAAACGATGACGATCGCAAAAACTTTTGAAAAAAATTTACATTTCCGGCTTTAAAAAAAAAAAAAATTTCCATGTGACAGCCCCTCTGAAGTAGTTGGCGGATTTGGTTAATTTTTAGATTTTAATACGCTTTTTTACTAAAGTATTTGCTGCCGAAATTTATCCATCTACTTCGAAGCGTTCTCATTTTAGAAGGAAAATATCGATTTTTTATTTGACATAGCTGGAGGTTTCATATGGCAACCCCATGAAGGAGTTGTCCAAATTGGCGCATTTACGAACTTGATCTTTCATTTTTAATGAAGTATCTGTGTACGAAATTTCAAGTCTCTAGCTTAACGCATTCTTGAGATAACTCGCGGACAGGCAGACAGACAGACGGACATCTATTAAAGTATTTCTTTTCATTGGGAGCCAATATGAGATTGTAATTGTATCCACCAGCCATTAATATATGCCGTTCATAGACTTTTGTTTAATATTTACATCAATATTTTCTTATAAATTTCAAGTGGCAACACCATCCATCCACCAAAAATTTGTAAAAAGCCACCGATGAAACGTGAAATACTCCCGGTAATCAACTCCTGATCTTTCATTGACTCCAGTAAAAACTTGCCGACATTAATAAATTTTGTGTACTAACAAAGAAATTGATTAAAATTTCAAAGCACAAATTCATTTACAACTTTGATGATAATTTTCACGAAACGCCAAGGAATGAACGTGCTCCTTTTTAACTTTGTGGATTAAAATAAAAATCCAATTAAACCTTATCTACGACTGAAAGGAATTTCCTACCAAGGATAAAGGATAGAAATCCTTAGGTATAGAGATATAGAAGCCTTCCATTAAAGGAACAGTACGATGTAAAAAATGAGTTCGCATGTTGCATATTAATTGCGCGCTCTGTACCATTTTCTGTGCAGTGCATAACGAGTTAGAACAGGATATCGACCCCACTACGGGGACAAATTTTCCAGAATTTCGTAAGTATTATATTTTGCCTAGACCTAGAGAATCCACTATTAGAATGGAGGTAAACACTGACAAGAAATTTAATTTGAGGGTAAATCCAGAATAAATTATAGACATGGTAATTACGGCACATTTCTCCAAGAATTGTTGTTGTCACTGACTTTATTATCTGTAAATTGATGAGAGTTTTTCATGACTGATAGGTGCTGAAAATAGGAAAAGCAGATTACAAATAATTCATAGTTTAGATCTTATAATGAAATGGATATCTCACCAAAGAGGCATAGATTTAAGGATCTCTTTACAGTCGCAGTTGAAAACTTAATGCACAGATTCTCTCCTCAGTCTAAGGGGACAAATTGCCAGAATAAACATGGTCGTTTATTTCTATGGATGTATCCTGCCAACATAACGAATATACATTCCTCTTAAGAATTACATGTGCACGTAATTCCCAATTTTGCAATAAAGTGCTAAGCCCTGTAAAAGGAGAGTCCTGTAAATTTGAAGCGTAATTCAAAATTACATCATTCTCCTCTTTCCATGTCAATCAACACATCCGAAGGAGATGTACTTAAAGAAATTGGTTAACTTAAATTGTTGCTTGACGTTGACAAATTTGGACAAATTAAATGTTGTACTCTTGCGAGCATTGAAAGTATGGCTGTTTGGAAACGAGTTTACCTAATAACAGGAACAAAAGAACACAGACACCTGGATGTATTGCATGCGTTAAGAAAATGGAACACCTGGCTGAAAGTACAACTGATCCCATCCTAATGTGAAGATAACACCTCCTTATCTGTTACTTTCCCCTATCGTCCTGGAGTGAATGTCAGTTACTGTAACCACTTCTGGAATACCAGAAACACATTTGGTTCTCCCTCTTATTCCGTGAAATTTTGATCTCTTGGTTTAAATGTATATTCCCTAAAGTCGACATTTCGAAGTTTGACAACTTGAAGATGTTTGGACCGGGAGCGGGAGACTGGGCTTGTGAACATTGTGTTTGTACACATGTGTGCCAGTGTTTGTTATTCCACATTCGACGGAAATTGATGAGATTATCAACAGATCGATGTAAGTACACACTCTAAGTGCGTAGATTAATTGAATTTTCAATTGATAGGGGTGGCTGGTTCTGGAACGATACTTGCTCTATAGCATATCGCTCCATAAGAAGAGTTACACCGTCAGCGTGATGAATTTTCATTGATATTGCTATCATTGCGTGCTGTGATTTTGAACGCTCCACTGTTTACCAAGGATACATTTGGAATGAGTTTCGCAATTATGTCTGTAATGTTTTGGCATCGCTTAGTCGGTGCGTATGTAGGCACCGAAGATAAGTTTATTGATGTACGATTATGGATTGCGCTTACACCGAAATTAAATTCACGTTGTCATGGAGTTATCACGTTTTATCATCGAGGATTTACATCACATTCAAATTTCACACATGAATGTACTTGTAAGAAATTTTATTAACTTCTCGCAGGAGTATATTGAAATTTGTGAGGAACTTAACTAAAATTGGTTCATTTAGGGTTCCCATTCCTAAAATTGAAATTAGGCATTGTTATTTTATAATATAAATATGACAGTATAATTAATAGCTTGCAGGAAATTTTGCTTAATTACAGCAATCCAGCAGGAATAGTTCGTGAAAAGAGCCATCCTCGTGAAAAGAGTAAAATAATAATAATCTCTGTCTTAATCGACCTATTAAAGGTTATAGCTACAGATAAAAAAAATACAAATATGATTTGGAACGAAAAAAAGAGCCTAACGTTTTTCAAAAATATGGAGGCCATTTATTGCCACGACGGGAGGTCAATAAGATGGACAAAAAGGATGAAGTCAACTCTTCGGAATAGGTCGATTGCATGTAGCTAAGCTTTGCGTCGAAAACAGACGAGCCTGAATAATTGCAATATAGAAGGCCTATTTATTCAGGGCTAAAGCGTTAAGAGTTCAGTCGAACCCACAAAAGTCGGCTGGTGCCACTGTTTAAAAATTTGCCAACTCAATCAACAGGCATCGACTATGATGCTTCAGTGCTTTGTAGAGAAAAAGTTGGATATAGCTCTGCTGCAGCCTACAGGAGCCCTGATCAGGAAACCATCGGAATTGTAGATATTCTTTACCATTTAGAACCAAAGCAGGAGACTAGTATCAGTCTCGTATTTATATCGCGATCCCACTCCCTGGTGAAATGTGTAACTAGAATGCCTGAAATAGGAGTGATAGGAGCTTCTCACTGCTCCATGAGGAATAGTAGACCAAGATATTTACATTTTCATGGATGGATCTATGATCGACGACAGGACAGGTTAAAGAATCTTCTCTGAAGTACTAAATCCGTCTTGCTGTGCTAGCCTAGCGAGATACATTTCAGACTACAAAACAGAAATGTTGGCTCTGATTCGTAATTTGACTAAGTAAAAGAGGATTAGATGCGGGAAAGTAAAATTCTTACTTCACTGGGCAATCAAGCAGTGGTCAGAGGGATCAAAGCGATCGAAGAGAACGAAAAAACCGACGCGGAGAGGGATATTGAGTTCCAAGATCCATAACCATATTCCACCATTGTCGTGAAGGACTTAATTGAGAAATGGACTATAAAAGGACACTAAAATAGGCAGAGAAAACATGACAACCTGCAAACAGGCTAAGAAAGGAATTAGGTTTGTTATTATTTCTCTTAATTTCATTTAATCGAGACGCATTAATCCTGAAACATCCGTATATAAATATAGAATTTAATTAGACGACGGTTGATATATAATTTTCAAAATATTTTCTATGAAATTTTCAATTTTCTTCGTTTTTAATTTATTTTTCGTCTCTCATTTTGAAGCGAAATTCGTCTATCTTTAGTTTATAATTCCAAACATTAACAGCATACCTTTTAATCTTTCTATAGTTCATTCAATACCTTCACATTTACAATTATGTATACCTTGGCGGAAGTTTCTAAATATTAAAACGAATTCCATTCTAAGAAAACTACAAAACAGAAGCTTCCAGTTCATGGCTACTTTATGTTAATTGTTAAATCCCTTCTGCTGCAATACTCTGTGCAAGGAAAAAACATTTACATGGAAAGAATGTTAATAAATGCAATAAAAATAAAAAGCGCATCGAGGGAGAACAAAAGTGATACAAGTACATGAACATCAGCTGCTTTTTAATAAAAACAACAAAAACACAAGAAAGTTTAAAGATGTTCCACTTGGAGTACAGTCGGAAGGATCTCGACAAGAAAGAGGGCTCTTTATTAATTAAATTTTCATAGATAAAAAGAGCCATTTAGAAGATGCCGAGGAAGTAGTTATCCTCCTCCGGAAATGTGCAAATGACTTTCTGCTTGAATAGTAGATTCGATTTTCATCCCTACTTTCAACAATGAAACATTAATTCATGCTGGCTTTTGACTTAAGTAAGGATATTGGGGTGCCACATCCTCCTTTTAAAAAGCGTAATTCTTTTATGTACCCTAATTGGAATAGTCATAGTTTGTAATTAGAAAATAGCTTGTTCTTATTAGATACATACTTGTCAAAAGTTTTAATCAAAACGAAAATGTTGTGACACAGACTAAGTTAATGAGATATTTTCCCAATTTACACAACCATATAAACTCTTGTGGAAAATGTTCAGAGCAAACACTTTGAAAATTATCAATATTATAGCAAAGGAAAAAATATGGGAAACGAGAAGACATGTGTAATTTCCCTTAAAGGTACGCCAGGATAAAGTGCTACCATAACTTCGCAGTCGTAAATTACAAATTGCGAAAACTCTTCTCTCTTCTTAAGGAGATATCTCTTCTATGAAGTATGTTAAATTCTCAGTGCAGTATCTCGTGCCAATATACATATACAATTCTATAGCTCACAATGCAACTCCAAGAAAGCTTTACGCTGCTTCAAAATGTCTGATTAGGTTGAAGGTATTCTCGGTATCGGTGTAAGGAAAAACGAAAATATCTTTTTATTTTTCAATATCATCGCCCATAATCTCAATACACTCATTACATCTGGAAATTAACTCTTCAATTACCTTTAAAAAATACCATTCATCTTTATCTCAATAATGTGCGTTAACTACTGCCTTGAGCTCTTCAAAAAAGGGAATAGGTATAGTAGTCACTAGGGGCCAGTTCCGGGCTATATGGTGGGTGGTTTATTTCTACAAAACCACAGCCTCGCTCAACAGCCCTCGAAAAACACATTGAATGGACACTGGACAGGCATATTGTCATGAGAAAGCAACACACTTGCAATCAGTTTCAGTGCCTTTTTTCTTTAATTGCTTCCTTTAAACTAGGAAGGGTGGTTGCGTAGGATGCAGCGCTTATGGTTTCGTCTTTTTTTGTGTACTGGATCAATAAAATTTCCTTCGAGTCCCATAATACTGTGGCGATGATTTTTCCAGCCGATGGAGTAACTTTGAATTTCTGCGGAGGATCAGCAATCAAAACCTTTTTTATGCCACTGCATTGACTCCTGTTTACTCTCAGGGTCCTAGCGATAAACCCAAGTCACATCTCCAGTAAAGGCTCCTTTACACGTTGGGCCATGCATCGCTATTCACCATTGGAGGCCATTGCGATCGTTGATCATTGCAAGCCAATGCTATGATCCACATGATGGACGGCATTGTATTATCGAACGCAGGTTATCAACGATGGACGTGGAAGTAATGAATGAATCAATATAATCAATGTAATCAATGAATTTAAAAGTATCTTAATTCCTCCAAGCCATTTTTACCGAAAACACATGCACCCCCAAAAAAGTTAGAACTGCGAACTGTTGAATGGGCCAGCGTGTGGACTGTACAGCCATGATGGACCCTTTGAAGTGTGCTCAAAATCCGACAACGATCAGATATTTGGCCATCGTAGCCCACAGGCGGCCATACAAGGCCATTAGGCCCTCTACATGACGGCAATGGTCTTCAATGGTGATGCATGATCCAGCGTGTAGCAGAGCCTATAACGCTCTATAGAACTCGATTCGAAATTGTGTCAGTACAATTGAAACTGTCTATGTCCACTTTTGACAAATATTGAGATATTTATTGCAATCTGTTTGGTTTGTTATCCCTTATGAGTGAGCATCCCTAAAAATGGATAAAACCCTTTAAAAATATGAATTGAAAATCGGAATTATTATCAAAACCCACCATATCCACACTCGGTTCAATGTAAAAAAAACCATGAATATCTCAAATTGACTTTGAGTGGACATGGCTAGTTTTCATATTATACGCCTCAATTGTTTTAACCAGATAAATCGTTTCTTTAAATTTAGTGAGATTTATAAATTCGAACCATTACATTGTCAAGAAGAAACCCTAACCAGGGAACGAAATGCTTTCCCGAGAATTTTTATTAATCTTGTAATATATTCCAAAAAGAGGAAATGTTGATAGATGTTACATTTAATAGATACAATCACACTCTCGGATATACTGAGGATTTGAAGCTCTCAAGCAAAAGTTTACCTACATTCTAATACAAGAGTTCGCCCTAAAAATAATTATATTGAGTTGGACTCTTGGTCCATATAATTCAGAATATTCAGAAATACAAATAGCCATAACAATACTTCTATAAGCATTATTTTGTAATAATGCAGCCTGTTTAAAGAAATCTCTTTAATATTGTCACCTATACACACCGCATCCTTAAACCAGAGAAAACTTTTTGTAAAACTTGAAAACTCTGTTCAACACTTTGCACGGCATGTTCCTGTCAATACGTTCCTGAAGGAGCATTTCCTTATGAGTTTGTAAAGTTTAGAAGAGAAAAGAAAAATAAAAACGAAATTGACATGAGCACGCCTGGGCGTGCTGATGTTTGTGGAGGCAGCACATGCCATTCTCACTTTTATGAATTTTTCTCCATTTGCAGAGTTAGAAACTAAAAACATCAGTGTAGAAGCACCACCACAAGAGGACTAGAAAACTTCAGCATAAATAAAACAAAAGTGAGCCACTAAAGTTTTACCCCTAAAGGAACCAGGGAAAATTTCTCTTTTCGTTACTTTCATAAGACTACGTCTCTCCAGATTCGTTTATAATTTGAATATGTGCTCAAAATAAAAAAAACGAATTTGCATACGTCTGTGGTAATGTGTGTATTGTGAAATATTGGAATTGTACGACAAAAGAGGAATGCATTATATTATCGGATAGCAATTCCTGGGATAAACGTATGCTGCTTGGGATATTTCAGTGTCATAGAAATGGTATTGGCGGAATTTTCTTGAAGCTTTACCAATATTGGGTTTCTTGCTTGATTTGCCGGAAAAGAACATTATGAAACCACTCGAGTGTATAATTTGTATTTAGGATTGTCTCATGCATTAAATAAATGCCAATCAAATAACGGACACATAAAAATTGCTATTATTAAAACAAACAAATAACCCAGAACTTTGGCGTGTTTCACATGAGTCCACAGAAAGGCAGAGCTATTGAAAGATATTGGTTTTCATTTCCAAGAAAAAGTACGTCAAAATCAATGGATTTTGATTTCTGAAACACTCTATTACATTTTGGAACTTTTTCTAAACTCCAACTCATTTATAGAATGCAAAAAATGAGGGCCAAATTCAAAATCCGGCTGACGATATCCATCAATTATTATTCATTGCACGACTCCTCAAATGGAAATTTCAGTATCAAAGCAAAAATATCAAAGGCTTGTCGAGTCCAGCCTTGTTCCGTAGATTGTATGCATTAAATAACTCAAATTCCATCGAAAAATATTGATATCATCTTTATATTGGTGTAGTCTTTGAAAATTCTCTCCGCTGAATTTTATGTCATAAGATTGATTGCTTTTCTAATGAATTTTAAATCGGTATACTTCCTGATGTCAATTGAGCAGTATCCAAAGCAATTTTCTCGATTTTAAATCAAATATTATAAGAAATACGATCGAAAATTTTTAGCCTTTTAAAAGACATAGGGGGTTATGTAAACAGCATGCAATTGCAGTTAACATTCAAGAGATATCGAAGTAGACTGATCCTAATAAATTCCCTTATTATTTTGAGCATTTCTTTATAGGTTAGTTGCCTTATGCTCCCTGTGTGGCAGCCTGCGACAGCCATCCATCTGCTCGACAATGCTGAGCAATCACATACAATGTGTTACTCGGTCTCAGCATCCCTCAAGCATAGTCTCCAATGTCTAGTCTGGATGAGTGATCCGTAACTGAAAAGTGTTTTGTAAAACCTTTCGATTATCCTGGCACTCTTGGGCCAATCCTTGGGCATTGTGAGTTCCGCGTCCGCCGCCATTTTTCACAAACAGATCCTGCAGTGACAGCCTAATCACCATTTTACGTATCAGATGTGCTAAACTCGGCGAGGTACCCCACTTTAATTCACATATCTCTAGATTGATGCAACACCACTTTCGCTTTCTTAACCATGATGTTCCAAGGACTTGAATCCAGGTATATAACCAGGCAAAGTTGACCTCAGATCCAAAAAGCGTATATGGTTCAAATTGCAAATCCTTTGTCTTCTTAGTAGGTATTACCATTCCTGTTTTGCTCGTGTTAATAGTAAGTCACACCAGCCTTCCACCAATCAATGAGCATTCTTCATGATATCAAGTGGTAGTGGACATGAACTACGCATGGCTGGCTTTGTCCGCTTTTACACGCAGTGACAACGTATTTATTCGAGTAAAACCAGATGGATCCCCAATTGAGGTCACCTTAATGCCACCAAATAATATAATGGATTCAATTGAGGGTCTGAGCACGGCTCAAGTCCGGAAATGCGGTCTTATACCAGCCGGTACGCCGCTCGGTGCTTTATGAGCTATATCTTTAAAACTAGTTCGAATTTTGCTTTTTTTTTATATATTAGAGGTATAATCTCCAACAATAATAACATCGACTAAGGCAACTGTCCTTTGCAGCTTCAATTACCATTAGTAAATGAATTAATAAAGCCATCCATATTCCAAAAGTAGTATTCCAAAAATAGAGTTGTTTTCGTTTTATTTTTTCGCTGCTAATTTTATTTATGAAATTAAAGCTCTATGTGTATATTACGCCTAATTAGGTAGTATGCCTCAACTCTGAACGTAATTAACATTCGCCCTCTTACTTCTTATCATCAAAAGACCTCGTTAAAGTCGTTTGTTGCTTTGTGTTCCAAGTAAGAAAATTTGCAGTACGACGAAACACATAAGCACGAAGTAGTGCCAGAAACCAAATCTAAGTGGCAAGGTAATAGCACTCTCCACATCTTGCAATGGTTGGTCCTTACTCACTTAAATATAAAACACCAAATAAGCACTTCGTTAAGGCATAAGGGTATAATAAAGTTATTCCACGCAGTATATGCCTTGAGGGAAGCCAGGAAGCAGCAAAACCGGATGGTGCAAAGACGGCAACATTCAAGACATGTTGGCACCGATTGCGGAATGAGTAGCGTTTCAAATGGGGCGAACTTCAAAAAGAAATGAGCCGTGCCGAAGGAGGATAAAATGCAGCAGCTTCCACAACACCACAAAATAACTTTATAAAGACGGCACACAATGAAGAACGAATAACCTTTTAAAGAAAATGTTGGCATGACAGGTGAGCTGGAAGTTCATCTGATAAATAAAAAGATCCTTCCATTTCACACTTTCTGCATAAACAGTGTCTGTGGCGCTTCATAAAACTTTTCGTATCATTTGAACGGGAGCGAGCAGCGACGTGTTCACATATGAAACAAAAGTTTATGGAGTCCTTCGGCGATGTATGAATCCGAGTTTTAAAAGCTTCTTATGAAGTTTTGACGGGGAATATGACAAGTTTTTCGAGGACATTTTTCCACCTTCGACGATATTCGAATTGATGTGATGCGATGCATTCAAATGTTGCTTGCACTTGAGGGGATCGAAAATAAAACTTTTATTGTACTTAAAGAGTGATTTCTTACATCACTTCATTTTTTGTTTTTTATCAGAGGTAGATGGAAAATATTTCTATGCCTTTGTCCAATTTTTTTAAATTAAATACCCCGTGATAGATTAATATTATACCCCTAGATGTAGAGTATTATAAGTATAAGCAAACATTTATAATGTTCTAAAAATATTCATGATATAAGAGTTAGATACTTGAAATTCAGCATACAGATACATTATTTAAATTTAAAGATGAAGTTCGAAAATGGATAAAATCGGACACAACTTCTTCATAGGGTTGCCATATGAAAGCCCCATTATTCTTCTTCTAAAATGAAAACGCTTTGAAGTTTATTTAATTTGCCACTCGAACATTTTATTAAAATTAAAATAACATGACAGAAAATGAGGCGAATCAGACGATTCCTTCAGAGGGTTCCCATATGAATCGTTTGTATAACAAGTTTAACATGTTTACGCCGGCATGAGCCACTGGTGGCTTACGTCAGATTTGCCTGAGAGAATTACATGAAATAATGTATAACATGAGAAGGCACTCTTACGAAAAGAGCGCCATCGTGAATGAACAAATGTCTGTATTATCTAAAAATATTCATGATACAAAGAAATAAACTATATAGCCACTAATGGGAAATATAGCCTCTGGGAGGAGGATGGTATCACATCACTGACACAGTACTCCAGCACACCTACTTTTAAATATCTATACGTTGCTAACTTTCCGAAGGACTCGAGTTGCCTCTGGTGTCCGCCACCTTGTACGATTTCCGCGACCTTAGTGGGTGGTCCCACAAGACTCTATTGCTATAAATTTGTGCACAATGGGAATCAATGAAAACATGGATCTTGGTTCATGCATAGAGTCGGCTATGTAATGCAAGTAGTGAGTGGACCCGTTGCTTATTCTCAACAAAGAGTAGAGTGCGCTCGTAGCGGTGTAATTTAGAAGAAGTGAAGTCAGAATCCGTCCTAGGACATAATAATATTGAATTCATCGAAGTCTTCATGAAGAAAATAGTCATTGATGAAAATTCCGATGCGGTATTACTTACATATACCTCCTACTGAGCTGATACTTACTAATACACTTAATAGTAGGTAATAGTGTAGTAGTATTAACTGACATCTGATACTCTGATTTCAGATACAACGAAAACTGAAACAAATTTTTTACTACAAGTATTAAGATTTATTTTCGTTCTCCTGGAGCGTTATATTTTAATGCTTTTTTGAAAAAATGCTCTCGCGTCCATTTTCGTCAAATTCTGAGATTTTTTAGCTGCTCTTCGAAAATATAATCCGTCACTTAGAAGCTATTTTCTGACAGTGTTTGTTGAAATTTTTAACATTTTCAAATTCGGTCAGTTCTGCACGAAAATCGGGCGAGCTCAGTTTTACAATTTTGTAAAACTTCACATAAATTAAATGCCCAAATCAAAGAGCTTCAAAATCACTGCCTCTAATGGGTTTTTGATAAAAATTCTACACCATAAATATCAATATCACTGTCAGAAAACAACACTTTCGCCAAAATCGTAAATGCAAAAGAGCTAATTATGCGGATTATAAAGAAATATTATCTTCACTTAATCTATACCCTCTAAACCCAATATGGGTACAATTTGTCGTTCGGAGAATATCTAGGCAATATCTAATTTCAATCCATATTTGTTCTAACCTCGCTTCCCCAACAATTGGCCCCTGGCGTCTTGATACCCTAAGTCTTAAGTAGCCTGTTTCCATAGTAAAAAATCCCTGTGAATAATATCGGAAAAAATTCTGAGGCGAAGAATTATTCTTGAATAGCAATTTTTGTAAAATATAACAAAAGTATATGCATATTATCTTCAAAGTGCTGCGATGATTATGGCCCTTGATACATTGTAGATACGTCCAGAAAACTAAAAAAATCAATTTGTCTCACAATTTTTTATTATTTTCTACATCTATCTATTTTTTGTTGAATATGAAATCAATAACATAACGAATAATATAATTAAAAAAAAAATTATCCACAAACTATAAACTGTAGGCTCATTTATGAGTGCGACTTTATTTCACTGGAGGCGCTTTATGACAAAATATTAACCAAAAACACTGAAACATTAAAAAAACTGCGATAAGTAAATTTAAATAAAGCCGGACAAGGATACAGGACATT
>QYTT01079212.1:0-53712 GCA_006980735.1 Dasypogon diadema | reverse complement strand
ATGATATGTGCTCGAGTTAATATTTAAAGCCTCTTCTTTGGTGGGTATTTCTATTGTTTAGAAACCGTTGTCCAATATCCTGTCTAGTTTATCTCGCTTTGTTTCAAGTCTCCTAATAATAAAATAACAGTTGTGACCTATTGTTTTTCAGATATAGAACTTTGCAGCACCGGGAAGAAAGGTTATGTCATTGCCCGTAAATAAATGACTTTAATGAAATGTACTGAGGCATTTCCTTGACGTAAACAATTATCGCTTATTGAAATCCTATTGAAAATTACTTTTATTAACCCCTTAACCTACGATTTAATTTCCAACAGAGCGGGCCAAAATCAACCATGCAGTAGACAACAAATCGGACCCAACTTGGGCGCCCTAGGATATGCAAAGACATGTGTAATATACAAATAGTTTACAAGTAGACACAGGATTATATGCAAATGCATATTCTGTATTTACCTTTCGGGTCGAATCCGAATCTAAGTCTGACCTGTTGGTTTTTTAAATATGTACTTCTATACTACTTTAATAAATATAGACGATAAATTTGCATATAATCCGATGTTTATATTTAAAGTTTATTTTGAGTATCAAAGGTATCATCCCAGTCATCATCACTAATCTTCACTGTTCTCATCCAAACTAATTTTTCTTTTTAAAGACATTTTGAAGGGTTTTCACAAAATTATTTATAAAATATAGCTGCGTGCGCATAGGACTAATGACAATATATAAATGAGAAAAAAAGCTTTTTGCCCTTCTGTTCCACGAACACCACGCGCCTAAATCTATGTTATAATTTTTGCCCTAAACGACTCACCAGGAGTGAGGCTCGATGTTATCGTTTTTGGCCCAATCGAGCGACGACGAGTGAGGTTCGATGTTTTCGTTTTTGGCCTAATCAAGCGAACACGAGTGAGACTCGATGTTGTAGGTTAAGGAGTTAATATAATAAAGGCTATAAAACGGTAATGCCAAAAAAGGTAAATAAGAAAATGTTGATAAATTAGTGCACAAGAGAACTTAACGCTTATATTTAATAGATAAAAGATGCAATTATTCCACTACAAGAGATGCTAAACTCCATTTCGTTCTAATTGTTTAAAGGAAGATATATTCTAGCTTAGACGGTGTAAGGACGTTTTGGTCTCTCCTGAAACCCATATTATTCATAATTTTAATAAGCTTTAAAGACCTCCTATGGGATCTGGCATTCTCCCATTTTAGCTTAACTTAAAGCCTTCTTTTACAATGGATTGAAAGTCTTCTTTCTAACAATTTAATAACATTTTCTCTAGCCCTAATGAAATTAAGTTCGAGGTACTGGAAGGCTCCGCTCTCCCTTCCATTCTTTTTCTAATTTTATCACTAGTTTATCCTCATTTTTAATCCTATTTACAATTTTGCACATGATAGTATTCCCCACGATACCATGAGAGACCTGTGTAAGTACATAGTACATTGCATGTGCACCAATGACATCTTAAAAGGTAAAATTGAAATTGCTACCTTCACTTTCACAAATGCCTGGAAGACAAGAAAGCATAAGAATATATCGATACTTGAAAATTAAAATTTTACAAGCGACAGTGGTAAAATGTTAAAATGAGGGAGAGAAAAAACTTCATAATACTGTTACTATTTCAATATTTAAATGAATACTTAGAAAACAATAATTATATCCTTCTTTCTCAAGTACAAGAAAATGAATGTGACATTATTTATGCACGCGCTAATTTTAGTGAAATGGCGCTCATATTATAAAGTCTTTTCTCTCTCTCATTTTAAAATTTCACCACTGTCGCTTATAACATTTTAATTTCCAAGTATCGAAATTCTAATCAGCTGTGTAAGCGTGGTGGAACTTATCACTCTAGAAAGGCATTTGTTATTGCTTAAAATTCTAAGCTCTTGCGAACCTATATCGAGTTGAACTTGACATGATATTCCACTCCACTCCAGTCTATATCAGAATAAAGGATTTTTGCATTTTGGATTTTTTAGTTCACCCATGAAAATTATATAATAGGGGTGGGCATTGCGCGGCTCTCGCAGGTGAATGGTGCCGCTCTTACGCAAATAAAATATATGTGTGAAATATGGGTAACTAAAACTACTCAATTTCCAAAAGTAATTTTGAACTGATTTTTCAGTTTCTCATCAAAAATAAATAAAGTTTGTCATCAAAAATAAATAAAGGACTCTTTCAAATATTCCTTTCTGAAATGTGGTTTCCAAACGCAGTGCAGCTGACCATCCTCGTTATATAAGTCTAATTAAATAACATCCATATCTATTGTATTTGTTCTATGCCTCAAAATCACTCTATCCACTCACGTTGGGTGCCAGGGTACTATCGGTGCGTTCCGCTAAAGCATCCCTTCATGGACTAGGGTACCACCCGTGTGGCCCCCAAAAATACTTCTTCACAGGCCGCCACCATTCGGATGTCCCTGGCACACAACGTGTTAACCTTATAATATTTAGGGCATAAAAAGCTTTGCAACAAGGAAACTCTTTGTTATCAAGAAGCTCCTCCATAATCGATAATATCTTTAGCCTGATGACTGCGGACTTTAAATTGAGCAACTTGGGTGCTTTCGAAAGCTCTGAATACATTAGAATTTAATCAAACTCGTAATATTTCGAAACGTATGAATGCCTTACACAGGAGTCCCTAGTTAGATCCCTGCTATTTATTTTTTGATGGTCAAGCGGGTTGTGGGTCACACTTGAATGAGTTAGAGGATTATCCCTGGGCTGTTATGTGGTGCTCTATAAAACTGAAAATTCACTTGTTTTTAGACCTTTTTGTCCTAATGTTCGTTTTAAATATCTCTATTTACATAAGAACCAGTGAAAATTTATTGCTCACTATAATTAACAATCACAGAAAAATATGGAATTTTTAATTATGGAGATTATATTACGATCTTCGGCCATACCATACCTTTTAATCTTCTCTACTAAAGTAATTCTGTTTATTTCTATTTCCAGAATTCCATTTCGTTCGTTATTTTTATAAATTAATTTGACACATATTCAAATTATATTAATTTCATTGAAATTATCGAGTTTCGTTTTTCATTACCGCTAAAAATAGCATCCTACTTCTTATGCTAATAACTTCGATAATGAACTTTCCCGAAGGCTTGAAGGATTTTCGAAATATTCAAATGACCCCGGGACATTTTAAATATGCTACCACTTCAGCGGGATAAAATGGAACTGGTGGAACTTAATCCAGTTGTAAGACAACTTTGTAGATGCAGAATCACTTAAAAGGGAGTTTTCATGATTCTGGTCTTGCATAAATAGATTCTGGACAGCTCATAAAGTAGATTTAAAGCAATAGCAGTCTATTATGGCACGACCATATTGTCATAGTCTAAGTGTGCTGCGGGGTGTGTATATACGTATGGCAACTGAAGGGAATTTGAATGGTTTGGAGGAGACTAGATGGAAAGTAGAAGAATTGTAGATATCCCTTCCTTTGCTCCAAACGAAGTGCATCTCAACAACTGGCATAGTTTGCTTTGGAAGTGCTTCAAAATTAATTCTGACAGTTCATGTTTCCTGGACCAGTGGTACTTAGCTCGTGGTCCTTGAAAATGCTAAAGTTCCAATGGACGGAATGGCACTTCATAATGGCGGTGGAGTGCATGCTTTTGATATGAGGCTACTCTTGTCCTGGATTAAATTATGCCATGTAAATGGATTTTTTCCGTCGTTACTCCCTGGTGTTTTTGCCACTATGCAATTTTCAGTTAAATGAGAAAAACGTTTTCTGTGTGCAAAAATCTTAAATGTATTTTCTGTGGTTAGACATGTCCTGTACCAGTGTGTTCCTGACTGTTAGAATGCCCTTCTTGAAGATAAAACTATATCGTTTGTGGTGCGGATCTATTATTCTTTAATGGTTGGACTAAAAATATAGCTATGCTGATTCGAATGGGCTTTGAGCTGAATACTAAATGCATCTCAACGGATATAGTTCATTTTTATTTTGTTGTCCTTTAGATGCAAATATATGAAATTATTACCGAAAATGTTTTATTCATTCGGATTTTCCGTACTTTTTTTGTCATGGTTGTTCAGGAACATTTACAGACATTTTAAATTGCTTGTCTTAATGCATTAACTTTTTCAATTAACATCCCTAAGCTTTCGACACAGGTAACCCATTTTGATGGAAATGAAACTTCGTATTTTAATCCAATGAATTTTCTTTTCAATTATTCCGTAGTAATGGCATCATCGTCCTTAAGGTCCCCCCTAAAGTTACATAATTCCCCATAATGAATAAACATTGTTTATCTGTATTTATCTTGCGTACACGTACCATGTAATAAATGTTTCTCAATGACATCCCCAACAACTTGTACGGTGTAAGCGAAATAAAAAAGTTGGCCTAGCCTTTTGTCCACCACGGAAATGTCTCATGTACTTGTGCACTACTGATAGAAGGCATTCATTACGATGTAGAAGTTTATAGTGAGCACAAAATTCTCTTTGACGTGTACAAGTCCTTCACCTCCAGTATTAAATCAAGGAAGGCGCCCAACCATCAGCAACGAACGACAAATTCGCTCAACAAAATGAAGTACTCGGAGGAAATTGAAGGGTACCGAAGGACTTTCATGCAAGGGAGAAGAAATTTCTGATTTATGTTCCTCTCTTTATTGAACAAATAACGTAAATTTTTCATGTACACACACCGTTAGACCCGGGCTCGGGCTCCGGCTCGGGCCCTTTCGTTAGCACATACCCAGGGATCAAGGCTCAGGAGCCATGGTGTATCGTCAAAGAAATTTCTGTAGACTATCGATGCTAAGGAGAGGAGTCACGTCTATACCCATGCTTTGAATGGTTCCTTTCTAGGAAAGTAATCAAAGTGAGACAAAGTTGTTTGGCGTGTCCTTTGAATGATGGCAAACAATATGCGACATACGCGCAGCGCGACTTCAGTATGCAAAATTACTTTGGCAGCAACTTTCACCCAGAAGGTCGGTTAACTCAACTGGCTTTAGAGTATATTGTAAATGTTCGAGTGTTCAGAAGTTATAAATTACACTATGCTGGAGAAAATGGATACGTTGCATATGTCAAGTTTTTGAAGAGTGAAATTTTAATGGAAAAATTGCAGTAGTTTGGAGGAAAGTATTGTTCGATATTTGGCAAGGATAAATAGAAGACTTTTCAACAATAGTGTTCACAGCATGTTTATAAGATGGTTGTGATGGTAAGATCTGGGCTTATGTGAATATTATGTGTTACACAGGAGGAGTTGGAAAATAAAAGCCATTCAGATACAAATGTAGAACAACATATATGTAAAGGAAACGAGTGCAATTCATTATTTGAACCTCCAGGTATAAAAGTGTATCTATTTTAGCAGTAGAAGATAACCTTTCATTACTTCCTGAGTGAAAATGAAAGGTAAAAATTACTCAAGTGTAAATTTGCCTTAAGGTATGTAGTACTTAATTAAATTTACTATTGGGAAAGGCTGATGGGAAGCGATTCAATTCAATTAGTTTTTAAAGGATAAGACATTTCTGCACAGAGAGCGCCGTGATTTGTCTGGATACAAATGCTTGAGGAAATTCTACTGTTGAGAATTGTACTTGCGAAGCCACTGGGATGTTGCACAGTGAGAATTTCATGGCAAAAATTGCGGTTTACTTTCAATATTTATCATCATAGGATTGTCTCTATGCCAATATCTTAAAAGACCTGCCCAAGGCTGCTATCCACAGGGTAACTCTAAATTTGTTCTGGAACCTATGATGGCGAATTAAATATGGGCACTCTATTAGCTAGGAATCATGCCACTTCTACTAAAATTAGAGTTGTCATTTCAAAGATCGTAGACTCATGAATATAAGCTGTCATGTTAATTATTGCCCCAGCCATTCCATTAATTTTAATATTCATGCTAAAGCACAAATAAACTTGCATACCTTTCTCGGTGGACAACAGTCGCACATCAGAGAGAAATTTTCCATAATTCAAGAATTAATAGGATAAAGGTTTAAAAGATTTAAAAGTACTCTACGTCATTTCTCCTTGTCAGCAAGTGAGATTTAAAAAAAAAGATACTTTCCAAAATATTTTGCCATCACTTGCTTGGACATTGCTTTGTTTGCTTTCGTCACATTCATATATCACCATACCCATTCCAACCAAGAATCATAGGATCATAACACCAAGTCACATAACAGTCAATGAAACCTTTATTTAATTTTTTGCCCTGGATTCCTTTTCGTCGACAAATTGAAGTCATTTGGCACGTACATTTGTGTAGATCTCCGCCACAGCATACCTGATTGTGGACGGGAAGACAAAGAAGTTGTGTTGTGGGGTAATCAGTGGAAATCTTCGATAATTCTTCACTTAATTCAACAAACACATAAAACCCACCCTCTGAATTAATCCTAAGCCCTTTCAGAAGTTTGCACGCTGCCAATTTATCACGCAGATGACTAATTTAAAGGGTTTGAGTTGGCAGAATTAGGTTACATCGGCAGGGAAGGAAAGTGGCACACTTCGTTCTCATGTTATTGCAATTAAGGTATATGTAACTTCAGTTCGCCTCAAGGCAAAAGATGTGAACGTAGGGAGGAATCCGTCCTAACTTTTTTCTTGCTTTTGGTTAGCACGGCACCTGTGCGTTGTAGTACTGCTGGAGTTGAGACTGCTTATCTAAGATGACCAGTGATGAGGGAACGTACACAGAACGGTTTTTCTAGACAACATTTTCTGTTGCTTTTCAGGGATCAGCTCGAAGGATTTAATGAGTCACGTAGGTATATCCTTCTGGAACGTACAAACTGCCCAATTTATCTTCCTATCTTGCATGTACGTGTTTTATTCGCACACATCAATTACAGATTTCGTATAACGTCCTGTCGACTTAATTGTCTCGAGACTACGAGGACAGCAAAAATGTTTTACTTGCCCCAAATTTCTTGTCAATTCTTCGAATTCGGAATTTTCATTCTCATGCAATGACTGAGCAGCATTTGTCAGGATATTGTGCCGAAATTGTAATACCCACCGGCATAAAGTGTGTACACACGGGAGGGTAATAGGTCGGCCGGGTGGTAATAAAAAAGGGAGGAAATAAATAAAGTGCACCAGCAAGAAGTTTTTTATGGGTTTACTTTATTTATAGTTAAGGAAGTGGCCAAAGTAAGAGGCGCCCAAATATACTTAAGTGTCCTTCACCGTAAATGTTGAATGGCGAAGTACTCAAGCATGACGTGTTTCTTGCGAACAAAGGATACGTTTCCTTTACAATTTTGTATCTTTATAGCCCTGTTCCCCTTTTAATATAAAATAAGTGGAAGTTACGTGAGACATTTGGTTCATCTTTGATTGTCGTTTTGATAACACATGAAAACACACGTGTACTCTTTATTTATCCTCTCTTGCTCGTTAGTAGTTTTATTTTTAGCTAAACATGAGTGCGAATCTGGCTTTGGCAATTACTCTGCTTAATAAATTTCGAAGTAAGGGCTCCTTCTATTACTACGCTACCAGAAATGTAAGAATCCTGTAATTATTCAGCGTATTCATGCCGTATAATACGTATGTACATTTATATATTTGAAATAAGTCCGTTTTACGCAAAAAAAAGTTTTCTTTTAAGAGAGTATTTTCAGAGAACTGCCATTTTTGGCGAGACTCCGATTTTTTCGTAGGCGTAAGTTACAAAATTCTATCGAAAATATTGAAATAGATTTCTACTTCGAAGGTATTTTTCTCATACACTGTTCATGACGAGATTCTGAGGCGAATATTGGCAGAACCTTAAAAATAAATGGGACTGTACAGGGAAGAAGAGGGGAGGTTGCTGACGCGGCTGAAGCAGAATAGAAAGAGGGTGCGACGCAGGCAAAAACTGAAGTCTGTGGAATCGGCTGATGATAGTGGTAATTATTAAGGTGGGCTGATCAGTCAACCTTGAAGGACGCCACTGTATAAGGGGCAGAATTGACTCACATGCGAAGGGCCTTGGCATTAGTATCGAGAGGGCGGATTCTTTTGTTGGAGGAGGCAGTGGAAGAGCAGATAGATAACCTTCAAAAATTCTTAGTCTGAGCCAACAACAGGAAAGCGATAAGGCCAGGTGTATGAACCCTATGGGGAGGAAGTGTAAGCGGATAAAATGTAGGAAGGAGTTAGATATAGTTATATATATATGTCTTTTTTAAGACTATTTTATAGCTTTTTAGAAAGTAAAAAAATATAAAAAGATCTAGGTATATGTTTTCCGAAATTTTGTTGTTGGCGAGTAGCACTTCTTGCGGAGCAAAAAACTATACTTAAAAGAAGCAACATTTACCCACGGCAGTGGCTGAACGGGCAGAGGCGCACGGCTGCAGAGTTTACCTTCTGTAGGTGTGGGATAGACCCCTGCAAACGTCGCGGTGATCTATCTGGATACCAATGGTTAAGGTAATTCTACGAACGAGGATTATACTTCCGAAGCCATTGGGATGTTTCACAGTAAAAATCTCATGCCAATGTTGTGGCCCACTTGCAACATTTGTAAGGTTAAAATTTCTCCATTTCCTCTTTTCTACAAATTTCCCATCGCCTAAGCTGTGCTGCATGCATCATAGGATTGTCCTCTGAACATAGGCAATATCTTAAAAATAATCTTTGGAGCAAAAATTGATGCAGATTGCTTCCGGCTGTATAGGTTTTGATCTGATTTTTAGGAAGCAAATTCCTTCTTATGGGGTGCTATTATCCAATTTGGCGTGCAATTTTAGAGATTTTTTTGATTATGAAAAATCTAAGTCATCCATCGACATATATAGATGACTCCACAAATTTTCTCCATTAGCATAGCTTCCATAATTATATTAAAAATCTTGTCGGACTTGCTTTTAATCTCCAGAGAAATTCTTATGTTAAGAATGTTTAACCTGGCAGACGGTACTTTGAGTAGAAATATTCACCGGCGTACTAATTTAATAGAATCTTGTCAAAGTCTTCTGAACAGAAGACCAAATGTGATTTATTGTGCGATGGGGTAGGTTAAACTTATTCAAAAGTAATTCCAATTATGTTTTAATATATAATATTTGATCGTTCTATCGATTTCTTGTAGAAAGAAAGTCAATCCTCAGTCACATTGCTTACCCCTTTATCGCAGATGTGTCGTAAAAGGTTTACTGATTTTAGTTTTCAATTTTCCGCTATTGACTCAAGGTAAAATTCTTTAATTCTAGAGCTAATTATAAACACTATAATTCTATCAACTTCCTAAGCACGGCATGACTTCTTTAATTGACAATTGCTGATTTCTTAAATAAATAAGCCCAAACCCCAAAAATACTTCCCTCATACACTTATTTCCGACCCTTCCATAATTCTATATTCCCACATAAGTACCACTGAAAGTTTTGCGGTAGGCAGCTATTAAGTTTATTCAAGCAGAGCATAAACAACTTCGGCCAGTACATCTCTCAAAATCTTAGGAAAGTTAAAGTTGTCCTAAGCAACTTACTATATGAAATTGCTTTCTCAAGAGAAGGCTTTCTACATCCTTCCACCAGAGCAGCACTTCCAAATAGGATCATACCTAAAGCTTGACGAATAGTGTGATGGATGTTGTTAACGTACATTTTGGATTTATCATCATCCGTTGCCACTCATTCAGCCATTGTGGCTGGAGAATTTTGTGCCACTCAGTTCTGGGTTGCGAATGTTTGTGTTCATCTCAAATGCGACAGCAGCTGTATAAATGTAAGACAATGACATGTAATCCAAGGACAAGGGATGAAATGTAGGAGGTCCCGAGAGTGGATTGAAGATTCTATAGCACAGCGACACTAAGTAGATAGAAATAACTTGCTACTACAGGGATTTAGATAAATTCATTATTTGACTCAAATCACGTATCAAGTGAAAAGGAAAAGTTTTATCCTTCTTGGCAATTTATCTGCACCTTTGACTCCCCACAATATCACTTGGGGGATGTTTGCTTTTATCAAGACTTTTAATTCGGTTATTGATGTGTCACTTTATGCTTACTTTTTACGTAATTTTTCAGGATTTCACTACTTCTGAATAAGATAAACTTTGGAGCTGAATCTCTTCCTTCCATTACGTTGTGTATTTATGAGTATTGGAATTGATTGCGAAAGCAAGTACAGAACAAGTTTACGCTTCATCGGGGGCATATCGTACGTCGTACGAAGTCATATAATTTCTTATTAAGGGAAAGGCTCAGGGAATATGGGGAGCTTAATGTGTATTACATTTAAAATTGTTTTCATAATTTTTCAAACAGAAATGTGTTACTAGTGGTAAAGTTATTGTTTGTCTAATATTTCAGTTTTCATATTCAAATAATTTCGAATGGGCACATGAAAACAGTATACAATAAAACCTGTCTAAGGCGGAACCTGTGCAAGCCGGAATCCTACTTGCCCGGGAAAAGAAATCTATGTTCCAAATTTTTATATGTATATATATTTTCTGAGCCTTCATATAATCAGGAAACCTGATTAGTATTGATCAGTAAAGGGAAAGGGGAGGCAGAGGCACCCTCAGCGTACACGTCGAGTAAGGTCCTGGGGAAGCTCCTGTAACCTCATTTACTCTCGGCAATGCAGGTAACCTCTCCAACGAGGGCAATTCACCGTGGATAAGGTGCAAGAAATGGTCAACGCAATAAGCTGAACAAAAGAGGGTGGTCGCCACTCTCGGCTGCCGACTTTCCTCGCTACCCTCGGCCTTAAAAATGGTTTTAACTCAGTTAGATGGAGCAACATGTTAAATACGCTTGGAACAACGTTTCGGTTTGCCAAATATCTACGTCGCATGGTTCGAAAATATACCAATATGATTGTTTGTTGGTGTACGATACCAAGACCGGCCCAAGCCCAGTTAATAGTGGGATCCGACCAGTGGAACGCTGCCTGCGGGTGGATATGCTGGAGGAAACGCTCTTGGTTGAGTGCGCGAACAATGTTGCCATACTAACGGCGGTCTGATGAAGAAGGCATGTGAGCAAATGGCCCACAAAGAGGAGGATCAACACTGTCTTGCCCCCCAAAAACAAATTTTCTTCTTTCTGTAATATATAAGAGCATAATTAATTAAAATTATGTTTTGATTACAAATATAAAGGATTCCAGTAGGGTCTGGATAGAATAAAAATCAATTTTTGATGCACTTTTACTGAGTTGCTGAAACTTGGCATGAGAATATAATATTTACGGGTCAAGGCAAGTGTAATGGGCAAGAAGAATCGACTCCACTCAAGAATTCTCTAAAAATCTTAACCTACTTTTGAGGCCGATTTTTGTGCATGGGACAACACAACAGCAAATCGGTGACAATTACAATATTTTTAGATCAAATGAAGTGATGGGGTTTCCAAAACCAAATGCAGTGTGAATTTCAATTTTAGTGGGAAGAAATAAATTTCCTCAATGAATGTTTTGAGGATGAGTATTATTAAATTAATGAATAACGTTAATAGGAAGCCAATCATGAAATATTTGGGATAAATATTTTTTTAAATAGTTCAGAAAATCATTTTTAGTCTTTTGTAGCATTTAAAGTAAAGCAAAGTAAAAAAGTTAAAAAGTTTTTTTATAAGTTAAAATAGAAGAAATAATTAATATTGCAAAGTATGACTGTCGAGTATACAAATGACGAAATGCAGAACCCATATGCGGTGATTTGGCAAATATCCTCAATTGTAGAGACAGCTAAGTCCTTGCAAGAATCCCTACAGCCAGTGATAGACCTAATTTTAAAATCCATTTTGAAATTTTATCAAGAAAAATATCTCTTGAAGTGGCCATAAGAAAAACGACAATTCTAAAAATTTATAATGATACCTGAAAGGTGGGTATTCGATTTGTTATTATATAAAAGCTCTAAAAATCTCTAAATCTCAAGATTGCCTACCGCAGCTCCTATCACCGTCCAACAATTAAATAAAAAAAGCGCATTTAATTTTCGTTTCTGTCATGATTTATGCGGGAATCGCACATATATCACGATAATACGAAAGCAAATTTTTATGCCATTTTGCAAAGCTTGATGTGCCATGTTTGCGGGACCTACACCATAACTTTGTCTAAAATAAAACAAGCACATACAACGCTACACACCCGAACAGCAACAATGAAAGGGTCATTCAGTAGCAGAGCATTATGCATTGTCTGTATACCAAGTCCACACAACATGAAGTGTAAACTGCGGTATCCAATTTGAATTCCTGCATATCCTTTTATCCCTTTATGTGGATATATTTGTGTACAGATAGCATACGCAAGGAAAATTTCAAGATGAGACAAAATAAAATAAAAAAGTAATAAAAGAGGGATATGTCGGGAAAGTGGACATAAATTGTACTGAGGCAACGAGGTACAGAAAAGACATGGAATTTTTATATTACGTACGAGTCTAGGCCCTTGAGAATTGCGCTTTACAGAGCAGCCAACATGCTAAGAATTTACGTATATTATATGTGCATAAATACGTATGTGATTCCACATAAATAAAGAGACGCTGAATTGCTGTGTACGCAGAGAATAACCCGGATCCCAAAAGTGTTGAAATGGAAATGGCAAAGGGCAATTTTTACATCCAGTTAAAATGCTAAATTTGTACTATGCGCAACGTCACTCTGTATAACGATAACCCTGTGCTTGTTTTTGAAATTTTTACTCACTTCAAGTTGTATCATAATATTTACTTACCCCTTCTCCGCCCTCAAAAAATGTTTAATGTGTTGGGAAAGCCAAAGGAAATTATTATATAAGGCCCTTTTTGATTTATTTTTAAATTTGAAAAAAGCAAAGACGCGGTAGAGGAATTAAAATTTCATCTTTTCGCATCACTTTGAGACATAACTGAAGGAGCGAATGTGGCACATAAATAAATATTTTCCATATTTTTGTATGATTCTTACAACTCCAAATATTTTTAGGAAGCTGTACTTCCTCAATTTTTGTGTGTATATAATTTGTGTGTAAAAATATTATGTAATAAATATGGCCAGATGACATCAAATCATCAAAATAAATTTATCTAATTTACGCATCAAAAGAAATGACTTTATCTGTAACATTCCTGTTAAATATCATGCATTCATTTATTTAATAATAATCACTGGAATGAATGAAATTTAACTCGTTATTGTAAAGTGGACTTATAACACTCGAATAGCCGTATGATGGGCTCCCAAGAACTCACTTTTTATTACAACACCAGTGAACGTATCGAATATTGTGTTGAAGGCGGAACGGAATGGCTCCGTCATGAGTATTCATTTACCAAATGTTGAGTAGGCCTTAAGCCCTATTACAGGCATTGCATGAGAGCGTTAAACTCGTTAACTCTGAAAAACAGGGTGAGTACATTATCCATTACGATAAGTCCGTACTCCAAAAAACACCTTCCCTTTTCCTACACGTTCCCATATATATATAATATAGTATACATTCCGATGTACCGATGAGGTTTGTATTTTCTTCCCTTCGATAAATCAGTCATCATCTGGTGTAGGATTTATCTTTAAGCTTTTAACAAGAATTGCTTTTACAAATACCACTTCCAGAAGCATTCTTTGTATCCCTCCCACTCCCAACAAGATTCTGAATTTGCTACCACAATAATTACACGTAATGTTGGACTAAGTGCAAGTGAGAGTTCCCTTGATGCAAGCACGATTGCATTCTAAATTGCAGAGAATAATGGGATCTGAATGAAATCTCATACCATTCCCGTAATGAATGTTGAAAGCTCACCAGAGATTCCAATAAACTGTTGACATCATTGATCTTTCGAACAAATGGACTCAATTTTTTTTTTATTATCGTTCTGGTGGCATAGAAAAACCCATATCCGATTACATGACTTGAAAGATTCCATTACAGAAAACCATCCAAAACACCAGAAAGATTACAACCGACCTATCTGAAAATTTCAGTCCCAAAGATGGCCCTCAAAGGTGAATGGAGAAGAAAAAAGCTGTACAACAACAAGTCAAATTGTAAGGTGGATGTTAAAGATCCTCACCCTTTTCTTTAAGAAGCGATTGTGCTAGCAGAAACGACAGTATCACTTGGCGTTTTGCCGAAGAACACAAACGTAATCCGAGATGTCTTTGTTTAGTGAAATCTCGACGATTGAATCCCTTTTTGGTAACCGAGTACGGGTCCTCGGGTCGATAACAAATCCCCGTTTATCCTTTTCGCACTTACAAAGCAAACTAAGATATAGTGAAATGTAAATATCAGAAAAGGGTTTTGTAAATGATAAATTAATTGTATCTCAGTTAAAAGGCGGACGGGCATCCACTAGATATTGAGAGGCATCCGTCAAGCACCTTTGTTACACGAGTCCCTTTTAATGATATATCAAAAATATGCGAAACTGATTGTGACAAATGGTCCCTAGATGTAGCAGGATAATTTATGTGGATGTATACTAGCTTATGTTGTAGCTATATCCCTTGTGGATGTGTTAGCAATTTCCATGTAAAAGCTTCACCTTTCCAAGAAAAATTTGAATTTCATTTCCTCTTAACTCATTGTTATTTTGATAAAAAGGACTACGAGCGGAACGAGGGATAAAGCTTAGGCTGTCAGCATAAATCTTTTGCCAGATTCTGTTTTTACTATCCAAAAGCAAGCTAAGGGATAAACAGGGATAACATTAAGTCGTCTAGAATAAGATGTTTAATGTAAGGTTCCAAATTTGGAGTGTATTAGTTTCGTGTAAGATTCTTTTATAGCCAAGAGATGCACTATTTAAATTACACAGTAATAGTACTTCAGATGTGTGATGGATAACAATTTATGCAAGTGCCAAAAAAGACAACACTATTCTAAGAGTTATTATTGTACGATAAACTCCTAATAATGATTTGTAGAGCTCACATTTAATTAAAATTTTTGTTCTTTTCCAAAACTCGAAATTTTCTCTCTTTATATTAATCAATGCAAAATTAACCATGAAATTTAAGTAATACAATTTAAAGATTTTCATATGAGTCTATTACACAATATAACCAAAGCTCAGGGGATATGACACAAAATGCTCTCTTGGTGGAAAGGAAAACACGTTAACTTTTAAAATGTGTAAATTATGTATACTCGAAGTGCTAAATCTGTTGACAAAATGGAAATGAAAAACTTTGGATTTGTATTAAATTTAACATGATTTGTTTTGCCTCAAACGAATATTTTTAGAGTTTTACCAGTAAGCTCTCTAGTCTTACGTGGCTTAATTAATATTAGTAGCGTTTTTACGTGAGGGTTTTTGTCAGCAAAACTTTTGGTTGGATTAGAGATGCAGGATAAAAAGTCATTGACGCATGAAATAGTTAAGAAGAAACCTGTAGGACCCCATCATTGATGGGTTGTGTAGATTGAAGATAATAGCACAAAAGAAACGGTCAGACGAGAAATTTTCAATCCAGATAAGAAGTGTCAGGAATACGTGTTGAGGATTTTGCTGAAAGGCAATTATTCAATTTAGGTTATGAAAATAAATATATATTACACGAAGGAGGGATGGAATTAATGGACGTTAATGAAGTCTATCAAAACTAGGAAAATGTCCATTATCATTTTGAAAAACTAAGTAAAAGAGTTACAACTGCATTCGGAGAAATTAATTTATATGTAGAAATATACAAAAATATACTCAGTTGCCTCCTATTAAACTAAAACGATAATGTTAAATGAGGTTTATTCTACATCTCCTATTTTATTTCTACATCCCCTTAAAAAACAAAAATTTCAAAAATTAAATACTATACAGTGACAAATTTTATAATTAAAGAAGGTTTAAAGCGGACGGAAATCAAAGAGCGGATGAATCGTGTTTGAAAAACATTTTTCCAAACATGTAGACTTTTTAGAAGTATTTTTTTTAGAAGCATTGAGCTGATCCAAAAATAAATTTTATGAGATTTTCAAAAAACAAAATAAAAACTGCCGAGCTTAAAAGGCTTGATTACATTTTCACGAAGAAAAGTCCCAGCATATCCAAAGTTAGGTGGCTTACTGCCACCGGTTTTCTTAGAATAGTACCACGTAAGCTTTTACTCTGATTTCGACAGTCAACGTGTTAAAATGAAACCCGCTTCTTAAACAGAACCCACTAACTCCAGACTCTATATCATCTTCGGAAAAAATGAATGAAGTGGATGAGTAACTAAGAGTGAACAGTTTATAAGTAAATTTCTCGTAAAAAATGAACAGGTGGGTATTAAGTTGAAACTTTAGGGATTTTGATTGATTTTTCAATACGGAACCCTCAAGGAAATTGTAGGAAATTTTTTATGGTGAATTGTTAAAAATAAAAATCAACTATTATAGAATAAGGGACGTTTATGATTGAAAATGCTAACCCTTTATTATCCAGCGGTACGAATAAGTACCAACAATTCCAAATGCTTTGAATGAATAAAAAATTGCAACAGATGCAACTAACAAAATACGTTTTTTAACATTTCTATCATATTTTGTTTGTTCTATGGGCTTCTTTCCTGTTACACTTTTCACAAACCTAATTAAATCTCGAGCGAGTTGTTGTTAATTTGCAATTTTCTTCGTCGTATACATATTAGAAACAGATCTAGAAACCCATTAAGGATCAATTTCGAGTTTATTTTTATCAAGGGATGAATCAATTATGGTATATGTATAAAACTTTTCCAGATAGTAAAACATTGTACATCGGTCATATCATTCATAACCCTTTTCCATGCACCAAATGCAATCCATTTAGTCCTTCTAAAACCTCCACACATATATGTGAGCTTTTTTCTTGAAATTAAACCTTGCCAAAAATCCAACTTATCGATAAAGAACTAATGGAAAGGTGGTTCATAAAAGATAGCGTGTGCATTGCCATAAATCATTTTACTTCCTTGGCATAGTTTCAATTGAACGATTTTCAAAAGGAGAATCATCTACCACATCTACTTTTCATGTTTGTAGAAGTTTATGACTTCCAGATAAATTTAGGGGAATATTAATGTGTTACAGATTTAAAGTTACGATCGTACTTCAGATTTTAAAATGAGATACAAATTCAAGTTGCAGTTGACAAGATGGAATTTAGGAGAAAAAGACTAATTTATATAAAATGTTTGTAGAAATCGTACACCATATCAAATGTGTTCAAAATATTTTAAGTCAAATTCACATAATAAAGCAAAGCGCAATAGTTTGTTGTAAACTTTTAAGGATAATGAGTACAACTTCGATAACCTACAAAGCAGTCTTATAGGAAAAGAAGGGTTATCTTGACCATTCAGCTTTTTTTGATAACACTGACCTAAACTAATCATCAGCTTCTTAATTTGAAGCTTAGAAAGAACTTTAATTTTTCCTCACATTCTGCTAGACTTATTTATAATTACTTGAGTGATAGGTCACAGGCAGTTTTTCAAATACTTCTCACTCTAGTTTTTTCCCAGTATTTTTAGGTGTACCTCAAGGGTCTATTCTTGGTCCTCTACTATTTTCCATATTTATCAGGTTAACGATTCTGGATCTCTTTCATCTGATGAGGAAGGACAACGAATATGAGTCTTATAATTAAGTACCAAGTAATTTGCTCGTCTTTTACTAATTGTTTTTTTAACCAAAAAAATGAGAAATAATCATTCATAATTCCTGTGTGGAATCGAATTCGCATGGGTGAAATCCAATTACGGCATGGCTATGTGTGGGAGCTGCATTTTCCTTATTAATATATCTTATATAAGCTATTTCTTTTTGTTTATATGCTTTCCTCACTTTTCATTTTTCTTTTCTAATTGCTCCTATGATATAATTTTTGATAGAGTTGTTTACATATATAAAGGTCAGGTGAATATGCTTCGTTTGCATCGTTCGCTTTGTTTACTATTAGCTACTGGCATAAAAAGCTTTAAGAGATGACGTCGTCTCGTATGCGTTGAGCCGTTGGATTACGGACAGTTCTTTAATATCTCATAACAGAGTAAGAACCATGATCATGGGGCGCGTTTCAATGTATGCTATCTAAACGCATAGAGTTATGCTGCAAAACATAAAAGCACTACCTTTACCTGGTGAGTGCATAAGGCTATTATTGTAAAACGGCCAATGTATACAACAATCGCATTCCACCATAAAAATTGGACATTGAAATTCACGATATTTTAGTTATATTAAAATGGAATTTATTTTCATCCTAAACTCCAACAATAATTTGGTATGCATGAGGTAGAAAAATTCCTGTAGGCTTCTTGAAATAAATTGAAGGAAACTTTGAGGAAACTTCTACGTCTTGCAAAATATCCAGTGCCTAAGGATATTTTTCAGAATTTCAAGTTTTCGCTATCAATTTTCTTCGGTAAACTGAAAAATATTTCGTGAAAAAATTACTTCACTAACTAGCTAGAATTCATTTTGTCGAAACGTAACTTTTTAACGAAACTACCATTGTCGAAAAAGAAGAAATATTTTTAAAACATGAACTTTTCCTTCAGTACAGGGAAAAATTGAATATCCATTTGAGCGTGAATAATTAATTCACTGGACTGGTATTAAACCAAGTTCATTTGCAAATTGAAGAGATTTATGGAGTGACTTCTTTCAAAACATTTTCCAGCCCATCCACACGCTCTAAACACAAATACTCAGAAGCGGTAGCGAATTCTATATAATTTTCCTGCCAAATATCCACCACCTGGTCGGTTTTATGGCACTCGAGAATATTAAACTTCTCTAACACCTAATTTTAACTCTAATCACGGAAACCCCAAATTTTACCCAAAAAAAGGCAGAAACACTCTTTAGATAGCGCTTAAACAGGTTGGTGATTCCAGTTTCCCTAATTTCCTCGAGTCTAATGGGTAAATAGACGAAAAGTAGGAAAAGCGGATGACGTGGTGTAGATGTGAAACTGTCATGAAGTTAAGTGTTCGTGCAAACAGGAACAAAGATTCTGTTGATGGTACCCGGAAAGTAAAATTACATCCTGTCCCCGTCCTTTTACTGCCTTTACTACGCTATGGAACCGACCGCAATGGCATGAATAAGTACGGATAACTGAATAGCCCCACTTACATAGATACTTGCTTTCTCCTAGATGAAGGCGGTGCTATGCGATGCTACAATTAGGTATTTTCTCGCTTTCAGGCAAACAATTTAATCCTTCCAAATAGCTGTGGAGACTTTAACTGCCGTATTTTTGCATTATTTTCGAAATACTTAATCAGAGTTATGGATACATTTACATTGGTTTTAGACAACTGCTTCCACCTTTTGCGATAGTAGATGTCCCTTTAATAAGCTCCTGTAATAGTGTTAGTATCATAGAAATAATATCAAGATAACGATTTGGTGGGAATTGAGGAATTTTTTTCTACACTTGGTCATGTTTTAAATCACGGAGAACTGGTGATTGTGAAAATTTTTAAAGCATTTTCACGTTGATATTTTACTTTAATATATCATAATTAATTTGGATATTTCAAAAATAATAACGTAAATCTAACTTTTAGTTACTCGTTTAAAATTCGATAGTTAAACATATCTATTTATATAACTGTCTTTAAATTTGTAGAAAAAAAACAAAACTCCAAGGTATTTTTAAATTTTGATTTTAATTAAATATAAAATTTTTCTTTACTTTTCATTACCTCAACTCTCATATGGAATAAGCACGCGTGTTCATATTTTATGGTCCTTCGAGCCAGATCAGTGAACATTCTAGTCTAATTCATTATCAAAGAAGATTTAATAAACTAACTGAACTAATTTTTAATTTCGCTAACAACATGCAAATATATGTACATAGAAAGATTACACAAAATATTTCAAAATGGAGAACATAAGATGCAAACATGTAATGTGTGTTAAAACAAAATACAATTCAAAAAATGAAAATTTTCTGGTTTAAAGCTTTAGCTTTATTATTAGATGAATGAATGGGTATATACCTAACAGGGCACGATATTTCAAAAAAAAAATGTTAAATTTTAATGAGTCATAATTTCGGAGGAGATAGCGCCATGGTTTGAGGAGCATTTTACTTTAAGAGAATTCTTCCACTTGAATGTATTTCCACCCAAACGAACTCAGCTGCTATATACAACTTTTGGAGTGCAACCTCCTAGTGAATACGAATGCTACAGCGGGAGAATCCTGAAATAATGCTAGAATCCCTACTTCAAGTAAAACTTTACAGTGACTTAAAGCAAATAAAGTTACGGTCCCAATCTAAATCCTATAGAAAATTAAAGTAGAATGTAATATAATTCAAAAAATAATTCTCCTGATGCAATACCTAAGAGAAGTTTTTGTGTTATAAGAAAGACAGTATTAAATATTTGTTATTTCAGAGAAAAAAATTAAATTTTATTTGCTTGCCTTTATAATTATTTCCATTTTCATATACTACTTTTTTATACATTTGCTCTTTCTTCTTTAAATAAATAGACTATTTTAATAAATTGTCTATAACAAGAGAAATAAGAAAGTACAATAATTTAATAACCAGAGAGAATTTTGTATCAACAAATTATATGGAAGGAATGGAATAGCTTTTCTCCGATTGCTTCTAGTATTATTTCCATCACAATTGTATTTTGGTTGTTAATTAATGAACAGCATTTCTCAAAAAATAAGAAATATATACTTCAAAACAATATTTTTCCAATTTCCACAAACATTTTTATTTTATCCTCTTCAAACACATAATTCAATTTTTTTTTTAGGAATATGAACGTCTTTCCTTTAATCCTTTGACCAAGATTATAAAGCTTCATCATAGCATTCTGCGTCTCTATCCATGGTAGAACCATTTTAATTTCCGGTTGCCAACTATAAACATTTCAAGATCAACATGTTTTGCTTGGTACTGCCCCCCCGGCATATCGTCTCACTCTTTAATAAACAACAAAATCCTTAGTGGAAAGCAGTTAGCGCCATGTCGAATGAATTATGTTGTGCATCTGAAGCTCAAGCAGGAAACTTAAATATCCTTGAATGATGCAGTTCACTTCCCCATATCAATACAAAATAATCACAGAAATATGTTATGAAATCTGTCGAAACCAGCCCTTCTGCCATTGCATTAGTCCAACTAAATATAATAATTCCAGACAAGTTGAATTCGGTGACAAAATTCTACACAAGGAAAGAGGAGGAAACTGATCTTAGGATGGCGGACATTTGTTGAATAGAGAAGGGATTTTGATAGGACGAGCTGTTCAACAGATTAATTAAATTCTTTGTCTATATGTAGTATTATTATATTAAATTTCAGTAATTTATCCGTAATTTTTTTTATGTAGAATTCGACTTGCTGCTTTCTTAACTTGACGAACGCAGTAATGAAAATGGGGGGGGGGGAACTTTAAATAAAATTAAATTAAATGGAAATTATTCCATTATTGGACACTGCACAATTTTGCACTTCACAGATATTCGATTTCCATGAAATATTTAAAACCAACAACTTTCATTACTAGCTAAGATTCATCGTATAATTAGTAACATCAACAAAAAGCACGTCACCGCCACATTACACAATTTATTTTTTGGGATGCACAGAAATAATTTATATCCTATAATGGTATTTAATGAGGGCACAATTCGTGTAACCACCAACAGATTTCCGGCAATAGAGTTTGCTATTTTGTTGAGTGGATTATTATTACCTATTTCTGCATATATTTGTAGATGATGAAATGTGAAGAATTCATGCATTCCGTTCAGCCACAAATATTACAGGCAAAATATATGGATTGCAGAAATAAATGAATTACATACAATTACCTAATGGCTTTAAAATGGATAAAATACATTAATCAATTTAAGTTTTAGTAACGTTTACGTATTACGTAAAATATTTCGATTTATTAAATGGGACTAATATTGAACGAAGCGAAGAGAGTAATTATAGAAATAAGTATACTACCTCCTGTTTTAATACATCATAATAATCATTTACATTAGTGACACTCGTACGCTTCATTTCAACTAAATATCTATGTTTTTAAAAAGTTCAGTATTTTTGATAAAGGTGCCTTATTGCTTGGCAGTTAAAACTGTAAGGAATTATACCTCTAAAATAAATAACCAAACTATTCATTTCGAATTCACATCTCACTAGCTGTCCCAAGAACCCATCAGTATAATTATTGCATAAATTCTAGCCATAATTCTCTTTATCACCTCTCCACTTGAGTGTCTATCGCAAGAATGCAAACAACTATCCTTTTTGCTTCAAAATAAATTGTAAAACCCTTCAATTTTGTACAACTCCTGCAACAAATTAAAAACAATTTCGGCGAAACTTTTTCAATTTATATCCGAGAACTTTTAATAGTTCTGGTTATTATCTCAAAGCTTAATGGATTTAATAATTGGAAAAAAATACGTTCAAGAAACAATCCTAACACCTGGAAAAAATTTTCTGCTAGAAATAAAAGTTCACTTTTCTACTTTTAATCACTTAACCAATGATTCCTCCCACTAAAACCTTTTTAAACTGCAAATAAACTTCATACAGTGAACGATTTGGACGGTTGTCTTTAATTATTTGCAGATCTTTGCACATCTGTCTGCATCAGTCTATTTGTGCAAATGTTTGGGTATACCCAGATAACTCATCCCACCCAGGTTATACCGGGGACAATAAAGACCAACCCTACGTTTCCATGTTTATTTTATGTTCAGAAACGTTCCACTCACTTGGCAAGTTTTAAGATGAAGAAAGTTTTTCATTAATTAAGATATCCCTCAGAATGTACTGTCGAGCTATTGGATTGCTGGAAATGTTTATAGGTATTTATCTGTCCGTAAGCACGGGAATATTTTGTGCAGCAGGTACAAGGTACACCTTCATCCTCGGTTGCCGGATATACACAAATAAGACTTGTGGTCTTAACTTATGTCTTCCATTGTAGTTTAAATTAAGCGTCGGTTTAAATTGCTTTATTTGTTTGCACAATACGACACTGCGCTAGACGACAAGAAGCTCTGCATCCACGAAAGCAATGAAAGGACTCCGGAAAGCAAACATTTGCAACAATGGTCACTAACGAAAATATCAGGAGAAAAGTAGTTAAAGTTTGCACTGTAGACAAAGCCACAGAACTTTTAAAAGAAATTAATGAAAACTTTTCCGTTTCTCAACTTTTAATACCGTAAAACGTCGTCGTAAACATAACAAATCCTGGCAAGAAGAAAATCCAGTAATTGTGATTACTCTTCTTCGGGGTTATTAATGCCCATGAAGGATTAAATTTATACATCCATCATTTTAGAGTTGGCAGCATATTGACGTAACTTTTCAGAGCTGGAAGTCTTATCCACTATCTACACTACGTGAACGTAGATTACAGGCTGATAGAAAGAGATTCTTTAAAATAAAACTATAATCCATTCATGTTGTGCAACTTGACTTAGTGATTACGTCGTTAAATCTGAATCTGTTGTCAGTATAAAAACCTAGAGCCAAGGGGTTTGATAGACTTTGGTGGAATACGAGCTTGAAGCTAATGAACCAAACCATTATCTACTGCGTTATCCACTCAGGCCCTATAATTGAGCTATAGAAATGAAAATTTAATAGCTGCCTGGTTACCACTTAGTGCCTCTCTTTTCTCCTCAAAGGGGTATCCCAATAAGTGATAAACACGCCGCGGTAATGTGCCGCTTACTATTCTAAACGAATAATCTTCTAAAAATCCACAGTTGATATTTTACTGTCGTCAATTCAGATTTTTGTCTTATATCAACTTAATTTTCCACTTCCTCTTTGAAACCCTCTAATCCATCTTTCACGGACTAGTGAGTGGACTGGCAAGGGAATCAATAAATTCTTTAAGGATATCAACTGAACTAATCATTTTATCTCAAAGAATATTGAGTACTGGCAGCGAAAGGTTCAACAGTGTCAACCTATGGGTTTTATTTTTACTCGCCCGTACACCGAAATCGCAGACATTGCTTGTAAAAATAAAAATCATAGTATGCACAATGCCTTTTGACGAAAAGGATAAAAAATCTACAATTTAGAAGTCTGCAAGCAATCCGTTCTTGTTTTCGTGAAATGATTCATAATAGGATTTTGAAGAATTCCTATATAGGGATCGAATTGTTGTATTCGTATTATCTGGTTCGGGATATACACATTTATTCCTCATAGCTATAAAAATATTGGGCGAATTAATAATATATTATACTTATGCGTTACGCTGCCTCCTCTTAGATTTACTCATCCCACCCAAACAAAGTGTGATCCTTTTTGACTCTAGTTTGCCTCAAAATCCTCACTGGATCCTATATACGACATCTTTTATCCTCATGACTACCCAGTAAATTCCTACCCAGGTTCGCAGCTTTGGCGCTTGCGTACACCCTGACGTCTTGTCTTATCTTGTCTTCACCTTAATGATTTTAATCACGAACTTGTATGCCTGTAACCGCTCAGTCCATCTCGGTATTTGCCCCTCGGAGTTCTTAAATCACAAAAGCCGTTTGAGCACCGAATAGTCAGTTCGTAACAAAAACTTTTGTCCATAGAAGTGGTTGTGGAGCTTTTTAGCAGCTTCAATTACTGCCAGCAACTGTCTTCTAGTGACATAATAATTCCTCTCCCTTTTGGACCACATCTTGCCCAAATACACTACTTCCCTTTCATTACCATCCACTACTTAAAAAAGAACTGCCGCCGGCATTTTTCGCATTCGTATCTGTTATAAACATTTTTCTTAAAATGGGCCATCGCTTCATCCATAGACTACTGTTGTTGGACTGTAACTGGTATACATCAATGATGATCATTAGGACCTTTAAAATGGCAGCAAGTCTCTGCCCCGCATATAAGTTTTCCCGATTTCGAGATGAAGATGCGAAGTTATCTCTACCTTCACTCCTTTCCCTTTAGATACATCTCTAACAGCTCCTTCCTCCACTCCTTAATACCAATAATAATGCAGTCGTTTTCTCTTCGTTCGTGCAACGATGTATTCTTGCTGCTGCTTTAAAAAATTTCTTATACTCAGACCACCATCAAAGGTAGGAGGATTAAGACCTTTTGGTATTGTCAGTTTTGGAGGAACGTTTCTTGAAGTTTTCACTTTGTTTAAATTATTCCCTGCTTGTTCTAATTTTTTACTGAGTTCACTGTCTGTCTTGCTTCTCTAAACTTTTCAGAAATTGTTTTTGATGTTAAAACTTTTCTTCTATTAAATTTTCCTGTTCGTTGAACTTCTTTTTAATTAATACCTTCCGTTCATCATGTTTACTTTCAATGAGCCCCATTTGAAACCAGAAATGACTCACTCCATAAGTGAATGTTTTTCTAGCTCAGCTTTAAGTTCTGAAATTTTCAGTTTGTTCAATACTCGCGACGTATTCTAGAATAATTCCACTTCTGGCAACAATTGTTATATATACAGCTTACAAATAAATTCACTTAAACACTACAATTGTTGCAATTACAACAAAAATTCACAATTCACTTTACTGCTCTCTAATAACAACTAAAAATCTCACAAAACAATCTCTATTACTTACTACAACACAAGTGTACATAATAGTGAACTATTAAATCACTGGCACAAATCCAAACATTAGCCTATCGATTTCAGCACAATAATACTCAACCTAACCTTCCCACTGTAGCTAATTTTTTGGTTCTACATTATTCTAGATGCCTATAGAAACCTATTCTAAAAATATCAAAGTTTTAACAAGCCACATAACAAATAAAATTCCGATGCCGCATGCGACAGTGAAGGAGAATTTAGCCATATATCCTGAAATCATCTATCATGTTACTCGAGAGCTAAAGTAGCCGTGGGAAGCTTTAATTACATTTCCCATTTCTTCCTACCAGAAGCAAAATTGCCCACCCTTACCTTTTTGTGAATACCGAGGGTAGTTCGGTTGGAATTTGGTAAAAGACCGCGACGCGTAAATTTCATTTGAGATTAAGTCCAGTCAGTGTTGGCCGAGAAAACAACCAAGTGCCATATAATAGGATGTGAGTGAAAATTCTGGGAGTGCTTTTTTGGGAGCGACTGCTTAATCCTACAACTTCCAATGGAAAAAAAAACTAATGCAAATCCTTTTAAGTGCCAAAATTTCTGTGAATAAGTAGACATGAGAAATTACTTTTACTTTTTGTGAATTCATTTTTTTGAGCAAGAGAAATAAAAAACAGTTCCGGACAACATAAAAGGATGTTGAGTTAGTGCTTTAAGACTTCCTTCTTAGCTCCCGCTCGGTGAGTACTCAAGTATATAACAATTGGAGCAGGCGATTGGATCGAGGACGCTCTGTTTATAAACCTGTAAAAGCTTTGCAGCGTATAGTGGGACCGGCAGTTATTGCCGCAATAAGGGTCACACGCACGCTGGATGTCCCAAAAGTAAATACTCCACTTTACCAAAACTACAAGAGCTATGATCACGAGGCAAGTGATTGGAATCATACCCTTTTCCCTCAAACCCATGCTATACGGGCAGATTTTCAAATGTCTGTCTTTAAGTTTCGTTCAACTCAAGGGGAACCCAGTTCCAGATATATCTAACTCTATTGAAAGACATTTTACAGGCGTTGAATTGTTAATTTGAAAAGCAACTTACAAGCGATCGTTAATCAATGTCCGTTTCTGCCCTTCACCGTGGTTCGCTGTCGATTACGAGTATATTCCTGAAGCTTTTAATATCTCTCTTACTAAATGCATTCTTACATATATTTCTCTCACGAAAGTTTTTCTACTAATTGTGGCTGTAAATGTGTAAAAGTTCTCCTGAATTAAATTTCTGTAACCAGCATTGAACGATTGTTTCATTAACAGTACCCTTACACAAAACGATGTTAATGTTTTGCGGCTTTGTAGAGGTAGTAAACACCTTTTTTGAATGCAGAATATAATAAGTTTCCCAGAGATACCAAACAGTCTGCAGACAAAGAATAGCAATCCAACAAATTACAGCTTAAATGTTAAATGAACACAAATGCGAAATTTCATGTAACACGACTTAATATACTTCAAAATTATTTTAGGTATTTTTCAATAAAAAAAAAAGAAGTTGACTTCCATAAATAAAATAAATTCATTTGAACAACAGTGTTATTTGCAAGAATTAAACAAGACTACTTAACTTACTTCTTACTCCATTATAATCGAAATTAACCTAATGAAAGTATCACATTCAAAGGCTCCAGCTTAACAAACACTACCGGCTATCATTCCCAATATCTTCTGTTAACTTTCTCGGTATTTTGAAACCTCTCCTGGCCGAAGTCTTACACTTAAATGCAAGAGGTGAAATCGCTGGTGGTGTTCCGTACATCTTCAAGCGATCGATTCGATTTTGTGGTGATGGAATATGTGTGCTTGTATTTGACACGTTAAGATTGCTCACGCTTCTAACCAAAGTCGTACTCAATGGACTGGGAGTATTTACAGATGTTAAACTTTTTCTAACAGGCGTAGCAAAAGAATTCCCTGAAGTTTTGGCACTGGTCTGCAAATTTTTAATTTTTTCCGAACACCTCAATGTGAATTCAATGAGATTTGTAGTGGAAAATTCATCTTTTAATGCACTTAATGCTTGAGATAAACTATCAGTCTTAGGGTTTTCTGAAAAAGTAGAAAGCTCGGTAGCGAACACACATGGAATAACACCAGTTCCACTATTAGCTCTCCATTGCAAGTTACTAGCTGTTATAAATCGATTAATTTGTATGACATCATCGTAAGCGTACTCTTTGATTCCATTCCAGAAATTTATACCTAATATACTTTGCTGGAAATCGCAAATAAAAACTGTCTGGAATTTTTTCGATTCAGGACTGCTTATCATTACAATAAGGCCACAAGTGTCAACTTCGTGAAAAAGTGGTATAAAACCACGGGAATTGATCTCACTTACACTTTTAACTTGTCTTACTAAACTTGTTACGTTCGGTGCAATTACTCTTTTCGACCGGAATATGAATTCAGAGGTGGTAGTGGTATTCAACTGAAAATCACCATACCGGATTCCATTGGGACTGCAATTACTAACATCAAAGCAAATTCCTTCTTGGAAAGTTTTTCGAAGATTTTCTTGAGGTCGCCAAATTGATAAAACTGCACTTCTTCTAGGATTTTCAATGTCAATTACACGCACTTTTAATATCTCTGTTGATGATCGTTTCTTCGTCTGATTTTGAAGATGTTCCTTTACTCTCTGGTACACTAGTTGCATATTACGTGAAGATACTGAAGATATTTCTTGTTGGCATTGAAGTAAAAGATCTTGTTGCTCAGGTGACAAATAGTACTGAAAAATAACAAAATTAAATGACACAAATGGTTTAGAAACTATATTTAATGGTATATAATTAATATGCGTCTTTTTCATTATTAACTTAGATATAAGCTGCGTTTTTTTTTGCAGCAGGACTTGTCATACCTTAACTGGATTAAAATAACTCGGTTATTTTACAGAGTTAATAAGCTTACTGGGTTGTTTAAGTATTCTGTGGGAAAATAGATGGCGCTTATTCAAAGTTTTTGTGTTTAAAACTTAATTTTGCTCATCATAGCAATTAAAACTGATATTAAAGATAAATTTCAAATTAATAGCGGCCTTTACTTATCTCGGGGTTGCTTGAAAAGAGAACAACAGAAGAAAAAGAAGAAGAACAAACTCTGTTCTCCATGGATTCGAACCGTTCTTTTGAGCTTTCATAACTCCATTACCCAAAAAAAAACACAGCTATAGAGTTCGAAGATTTCCATATCACCCCCATATGAACTTTAATGTATTAAATTATAGAGAATGTCGTATATCGAGTCCATCCAATAATGAACCCCTTCTAGACATTCTCACGATAGCTATAGGAAGTCTGAAATTATTGCTTTAAACATTTCAGTCTCTCACGAGCTCTAAAACCTTGCCCTTGCCTTCTAACAATCCTAAAAAGTCTCTGGAATCCTTTGATTTTTTCATTGGACACCGTAATTACTGACATGTTAAGGTCAATCCCACTATACCACAAGGTTCCGTCCTAGTTGGGACTTTTTTTAAACCTTAAATGGCGTGAAAAAGTGTGTTTGATATAGTGCAATTTTCTTGAGAGACAGACCCAATATTTCAACAATTTGGAACGTTTTTCATCGAACAAATTCATAAAAATCTTACCTCAATTTCTTCAAGCTCATAGCCTTCATCTAACAACTCAAGAATTTGTGTAGCACTATCTATGTCACGTATGTACTTCCCCAATGCTCCACTTTTCCTTTTCCGCATTTTTGCTTCGTGTTCCATTTCCCTTTGTATTTGGCTAAAAAGTACTTCAAAATTTTCAAAATCAATTTTTTCCTCGTGCTTTTGAAGTCTTGCTTCCATCTTTTCCGAGTGAATACCTAGATTAGATAATGGTGATTAAAATTTGAAATCTGTCCTATCTCATATATCAAACTTACTTTGAGAACTGTCAGTTTTGCTCAGGTACACAAGGGGGTAAACTCTGAGAATATAAAGACTAAGCCATGTAATAATACCACCGTTTTCCTTCACTGAATTCAAGGTAACATCAAATGGTCGTGGGATTTTATATAAACCTAATTTAATATCCCATTTTGCACGTCTTGTAGAATTTGTGTGAATTTTTAGTCGGACTTGGGGTGGTATTTCCAGAGGATTGCAACCGCTCACACAATTTAAGAGTTCAGCATTTTGAATCATAAGCTTTGTACCAATGCGCACTTTTCCCGATCTAATTAAATCGTGCATGGCTAAATCAACCGTAGTCCTTACTGAATACCACCAATCGGTCAATTCCAGTTCTGCTCCAACATTATTTTGATAAATATCAATGACCAACAGAACCATTCGTTTAGTTGAGCTATCATCACGTTCTAAAATTTTCTTTAGAGCCGATCTTTCAGTCCGATCTATTTCGCGATCATATCGATACTTCAATTGAAGAATTATATTTTCTGGTGTACACAGTTGATTCGATAGAACTGCTGGAAAGGACTTTTCTAGCCAAGAATATTTTAATAACAGCATTTTGAAATGATGTTCTACCCAGTTATGAGGGATCAGATTAGGAGAAACCCCACGCATTGCTAAAAACGCTTGCTCTATTTCATGCAATCCAATTTCATTACAATCGTCTGGAATTATACGAACACCGTCAGCCAGTTCAATGTGGTCTTTTTCTGCAATTTCTGGATACAAAATTAATCCTTTAAATTTAAAACTAGTCGCATTAGAAAACTGTATGTATGCTATATCTTTATCGACTCCCATGCGATGCAATTGTTCTGGTGTGAAATACTTCGGTTTTTGGTTACCAATTAAGTCCTTCCATCTAATACGATTTTCCTTCCCTTTTTTCATGAATAATGTACCTGGAACCATTGGAGATGATAACGACTCTTTGTCTTTTATACACTTCTGTTGCTTTTCCCTCTGCTGATGACGAGAAGATCTTACACGTTCCGAAATTTTCCTAGAAGGTTCATTAGTATTTTTGAAATGCTTTCTAGCATTATCGGTAATAATGCTTAACTTCTTCCATTCACATTTCTTGGGAGATATTTTATTTTCTTTTAATGAATCATCAAACTCATCCCAGCAAATTTTTTTCATGTCATCCATTACGGACGACGAATTCAGCTCATCTTCTAACAATGCAGCTGTACTTGCTGAAATTTCTTGAGTTAAACTGAAATTTTTCTTTTGAGAAGTGTGTGGAGTGCTCGTTTGAACAGAGTTGAAAAATTCTTTCAAATCAGGCGTACAAAGCTGTACACAATTAGATTTCGTTCTGGTTGGAGTCATGGTACTTTCTTCTCTCGGTCTAGAAGAGATCTTTAAACTTGGATAAGTTCGCATGTTTGAATTTCTCTCGGTTTTACATTGCAGCGGTGTTGAATTCTTATTTACATTTAGAACTGATGGCTGAAGGATTAAATTATTTGACTTTGATGGAGTATTAAGTGCAGTAATGCAATTGGAATTAGAATTCAGAGGCAGAATTTTATTTTTAATACTACTCCGAACTAATGTCTTTTGCTTACTGTAAATTTTTGATATATTGCATAAGTTTTCAGGTTCGACAGCGATATTTGCTTTATCACATTTCGAAGAAATTTTGTGAGAATTAACACGTTCATCTATAATTTCCTTTTCCGTTTCATTTGTGCCGTCAAAATCTTCAATTTCATTATATAAATTTTTGGCTTTCTCCAAGGAAGCTGTAGAAATCTTAATATCTTTGCCTGAGGCACTTTGAAAACCTCCTACAAAAGCGGGCATCTTATTTGTAAAGTCTTTCGTGAAGGCACTTGCATCTTTCGCTTTGCAGGTTTCGTCCAACCTAAAACTATTTTCTTCGGTGACTTTTGAAAACATTGTATTGTCTCTTTTTTCTACACTTTCGTTGCTTACGATTATCTTTCTATTTAAATTTTCGAAGCCGGCTCTTGTATTTTCTTTACAATTTTTGAAACCAGAATTTTGAGTTCTACCGGCGTTAGGCGAAATAGGAAAGCTTTCTACAAGATTTTCTATTATTTTATCTTCACCACTGACATCACTAATTTCACTAAATATATTTTTGGCTTTCTCCATTGCGGCTGCGGATACTTTAATATTTTTACCTGATGCACTCTGGAAACCTCCTGCGCAAATAGGCATGACACTGGAAAAACCAGACGTAAAATTCAAGGCAGGTTTAGGCAATTGTATTGAAGTTTCTAAATTATTATCACCACAACTAATTTTTTGATTACTTTTTTTAGGAATTTCATTTTTTTCTGATCCTCCAATTAGTTTATTCAATAAACATTTATCTTCTTCTACTTCGATGAACAATAGCTGTGCTTTGGCTAGAGCATTTTCTGAAATAGAAACAGTCTTTCCAGAGGCCGATTGGAAGCCCCCGAATTGTAGAGGTTTCTGAAAATTTCCTTTTCCAGAAGGATTAACTACATCATATTCCCGCCTTCCATGTTTATCATGTATGCTAAATTTCTTGGATGCATTTATTCTATTCAAATTTAGATTTTCAGAGGTTTCAGGAACATTACAACCAGCCGGAACTGTATTATCCGATTTATTGTTATTATTTGATTTTTTATCTATTTTAGGTTTCGTGAACGGAGTGTCATTTCTCAAATTTTTCTGATCACATAATTTTTTGAAATCTCCTAGCAAGTCTTCATCAGTCCAAGTTTCTAGTTCGGTAAAAATGTTGTTCGCCTTTTGTATTCCTTCATCTGATACTTTTATTGTTTTCCCAGATGCTGTCTGGAATCCTACTAAATTAGATCCTAGATTAACTGTAAAATTTTGTATAGATGGTGCATTTTTATTGGCATTTTTATCCATCAAATTATTTCCTCCACTGTCGAGAGCTTCAAATCCCATATTCTTGTATTCACTCACTTTTGATGAAGCTAAAATATAAAAAGGCAACTTTTATTAAATAATTTCTTTACATTTTTTCCTAATTGTACTTTAAAACATTCTTTACTGCATTACCATGCACTATCGTGCACTATCGTGCACTATCGTGCAATGCTCACGTAGTGTGTGGACCAAGAAGAGACATCAACAGGTAATAGCAAAAAAAACACCAGTCCTAAACATTTAGTGAGCAAAGGCGATGCCTTGCCCCATAGCACTCACTTTGTTCAGGCAGTGCTGCAAGCAATAAACACTTTAAACCGGATTTCTGTCGGACTGAGCCCGAGAAAACGCATTCACTGTCTGTCCTTAGATTCTGCCTAGTTTTTTCGTTTTTAGGCTACCTTTTAAGGTCAGTGTTTGAGACCATTTTATCCCGAAAATGTATCTAAATTCGAAACTGTTCATTAACAACTTTCGCTTACCTTTTTCTGAATTTATCTCCTCTACTTTCGACCCTGCACTAATCAAGACTTTTTTCTCCTTTAAACCTGTAAATAAGGATATGAATGACAAAAATCTTAAGCAAGAATTCTTTTGCCCTACGATCTTTCATTTCCAGGTGTTGCGTGACTTCAGCCAATACTTTATCCGCGCTTTCCAGCACATTTTCAATATCTTTATCCGAGTAAGCCTTCATCGCAACCGGTGCTTTAGATTCACCAGCCATGAAGCCGGCCCCCACCTCTTGAAATACATCCTCGTCATCATCCAAGAAGTCCTGCATATTATCATTAGATCTGTGTGAAAATTCACTTTTGGGATAATCGATTTCAGACTCTTGAAAACCCCCGAAAGCCGAACTTCCAAGAGATTCGCTTAACTTAAAATTCTTTGCACTTCTGTACCAGTCCAGCAGCCTTGAATCCCATCGCATTGTTTTCATCAGCATTATGTGACGATAGATTCCATCCGTTACTGATTCAGTCTCCGTTTGAGTGAAAGATTGTGAAAAAAATGAGCTCAAATTTTGTAAATTTTCACACACTCGCGAAGACTTATTTAAATCCACATCGTCACCGGCCGGACTACAATCGAACAGTTCATCACTCTGCACTGATTGATCAGATGATAAACTAGACTTGGAGTCCGAGTCATAGTGATGTATAAGCTTCCGTGCAATTTTCTGCCTCTTCTCCCTTTCACCACGCTTGCGGGAGTATGTTCGGAGGCATTTTGCTTGGAACTTGAACTCAGGGGATTCATGGTGCTGGGATGGTTCGTACTGTGGAGATTTGTTTTGGGAGCTACACAATTCATTGAAGTCATCTATAATAGCTTGCGCCACTGGATTTTGTTCCGGACTTTGAGATCTCTGACCTATTCCACTAACTTGGCTTATGTCGCTATTTTTCAAGGGACTATCCCACTGGGAAAACTGTATTTGTTCCTTTTTGATATCAATAATTAAGTCAGCAGCCTCACAAATCTTCGCTAATTGCGATTCGCTGACGAGAGACTGACTTTCCATAGGTGCATTACTACCGACAATATTCCCATCAAATAGGGGCGAATCAAGTTCTTCTTGAGGCAGATCACATGCAGGTATAAACTCTTGAGTTTGGATGTTCTCCTTTGGGTATTTCATAGAAATCTTGAAAGTTCCTTCCTTTGCTGCTTGTTCGAGTAGTTTGACGCCTGCTAACAAGTCCACCTCTTCCCGACAGAATTCATTTTCAGACAATTGGTCATCATACAGAGCCGATATATCTAAAGGGGGATTTGTATAATTGCTATGAGGCTCTTTTCCTTCATCAATCGCCGACAAATCAGTGATGTTAATTGTAGCTTCATCTGTCCTCAATTCGACACTTTCGTGATCAAACTTGCATTTTTTCCGGGGTTTTGTCCATCGCCTTTTATGTTTCCTTCGCCTTTTTTGTACTTCAGGACTAGCTTGAACATATTCATCAGACATATTAAGCAAAACTTTGTTATAAACTTAAATAAAATGCCTTTAATAGTTTCATCGAACACTTCCCTCTTTTTTGTTTGACTTTTCAATTTTTGACAATTCAAACAAGTGATGGATGTCTTTGCGTTCAGTGGACAATTTCGGACGGAGTACTTAAGTTGAGACACACTTCTCCGGGTTATAATCCTTGGTATAAAGAATTTGAAAACAAAAGCGACATCTATATGTCATATTTAATATTAAGAAACTGCTTTGTCGGCATATTCAAATTTATCCAAAAGTCGGTAATTTTCTATTACGCCCGATTTTCTTGTTTATATGCTGAACATAATTATTTAAAATTATTTTTGCCAGAGTTAAACAAATTTTAGAATAAATTTCGTAACTACTTGAACCGCACTCACCGTTCTTCCGTGGAATTACTTCCGCCCATGCTTTCTGATATGCCTTTTTTTAGGAAATTAAAACATTGAAATTGCATTTGAACCGTAATTCGAGTTTGTCGAGGCAGACAACAATGATGGGGCATTCTATCTCTCAGAGATAGTCTCTTAAATTACGCAAAAATGTTAAGTTAATTAATTATACCTCTCCGCACTCCTTACGGGAAAACGCTAAAACTCTAACCTCAAACACAACTATCAAAATACAATTTTTGCAATTTTCTTTTAGTTTTAAACTTAAAACCTTTCAGTATTCTATATTTGCCACTACACAAACAAACAATTTTAGTGTCGTAAAGGAATATAGTCATAAAAAGTGGAAAATTAGTCAAAATTTTCAAACTCGACGAACAAAACTAGTCTTCCGTTTCAGGGCCTGGCCGGAAATTCTCACCCTTCGTGTTGATGGGGCCGCCTACTGTTCTTACATTTTTATTTGTGGAATAAAAATAAAAGATGAAAATAAAATGTTGGTTCTGAAAATTTTTGCATAGGGTCAGCACAAAAACCTGTTTTCGGAGGTGTAGGCGATCGAAGGCAGTTTACTAAGGGAGCTACCAAGGCGGGTACAAAGCGCCAATGAGGGTGATGGACTCTGGTTGAATTAAATGCTTTGCCTTAGTATGGGGTACTGCAGACAACAGTGGACTGAATCTTTTCTTAAATTTAGCACTTCTATTTATGGAAGATTATACGATGGATAGAATCCATCTTTCACGACCTCAAAGATGCTTTGCTAGAATTCAATCTTAAGGCAATGATGGATCCAGTCAATACCATATATATTTATGTTTGTTTCACTCTTGGGTACGCTATTATTAGAAGCGCATGCGCCTTGAATACCTGGTGACGGAATCAAAGGCCTGGGCCCTGTTCGGGGTCGTACGTGACGGGACGCTCATGTTCGGCCGAAGATGGTCGCTCCGATTTGCGTGATTGACGGCAGCTGGAGCTTTATTGGCTTGTTTCTATCTAAGCTCAACCGGCCAAGATAGCTTCGTGTGAGGATCTCCCCATTGGAAGGTCTTCTGAAAGGATGGACCCTTCTGGTCCCCCATCGTTCAAATTCAAAAAAGCAAGCAATATTTCAGGTCATTGATGAGGTTTAAGATTATAATTTTAAAGGATTTAAGGACTTATCCACAGTTATTAGAAATGTCCTAATAATAAAGTAGAGTGTGTTGAAACATAATACAGGTATTCCAATCCTTAAACCACTTTTCACTCGTAAACGGCAAGCCTGGTCCAGGAGGCCCATGGCTCTTATGCAAGACATTTTTAAACTAAAAATTATTATGATACTTTATGTGAATTCATAACAATTATAATCAGTGGCAAAATATCCCACATAAAAAGCAAAAAGTCGGAGAACTCTGGTAGTCAAAGTTTACTTAGCGGGACAAATTTTTAATTTACTACTACTATAGACAAGATTGGAGTGTAGCGTGAAGAGCAGACCCTCGCTTGCGAACATTGTATAATTAATTCCTGTTGTACAAGGAACACACCTTTTTCTCTGTGCGTCCTGCAAACTTTTATTTATTCAAACAGCAGGACAAAGGAGCAGATAACATCGTTCTTCACTCAAGTTAGCATGAAAGAGTTTTCTCGTGCTTTCAAGAAGGAAATATACAAAAGATAAGAACGGTCTGCCCTGTGATTTTAAGTTCATCCGATAAAAGTTTTAAGGAAAAGCGAAATAAGGCGCCTAGTGCAAGACGATTGAATATTCCAGGCCAGAAATAAAAAGTCCCTCCTTTCTTTTGACGGAATTTTATTCAACGATAGCAAATTTGAAGCTCTCTATTTTTCATTTCAGTTTGAGGACTAGTCCCGACAGATACCTATGTACGAACATGGGGGTGGCATATACAACGGAAGTTTGTATTTATATCAAGCTGAGTTTTTTTCTGTACCCAGCATATCGCATCTTGATAGGACTTTATCGATATCCCCTCTCTCGTCCCGGCCCCATTGAAAGGATAAAGGCTAGGCGTTTGGTATTAAAGGGGATTAAGCGGAAGAGATTTTTGAGATTAGTAAAGTTTTATCACTTCCTTGAGAGGATAAAGGTTTGGCTTTATGGTCCTTCACACAAATATTAGGATTGTCGCTATTTGCGATACACTGGAACCGTTCTGCGGATAATTGCCAGAGCTCTTGTTGACGATGGACTTCTTTATTAGCTCAAGTCCTTGGTGCTTTGTTGTGTGCGTATATGTGTGCGGATGTGGGAAATTTCATGGCCTTTTAAATAATAGGGTCATCCAGTTAATTTATTTCCTTCAGTTTTGTTCAGTGTGAACGTGAGGATACAGATACAGTTTATGGATAGTAATGATCCTAATAACGAATTAAACAGACTTTTGATGATATGGAAAATGTTTGGTAAGGGGAGAGCAGCTATAAATTATACCAATAAATCTTTGACATAGAAATTGGGCCCTAGGCAACAACACTTATTGGATGTTTCATACGTTAGCGGAACACTGCTTTGCGCTGGCAGAGAATATGTTCCGCTGTCTCCTCATACTTCAAACAGAATCGAAATATTTTGTCCTCAATCGACTGAAGAGTAGGCTTGGTAAGATTCTTAATTCCGATTTTTTTAGCATGAGAAAGTCCTCCGCAGTTCTCTTTCACAAAATAGAGGCCTGACGCCTGGTTGGCTATGGCTATGTAAGGCTTCCTGTTGCCTTCTTTCATACTATTGCTAATGATCACGTGGGCACAGAGCTCTATGGCGAATATCTTCGCTTGGAAGATGATTGGTGCGGACCCTAGTGCCTCAGTTCGCTATAGTTCGGCTCAAAGATGCCCACTCCTTTCAACTTGGATTCATGCGTGAATCATTTGGAATGGAGGTTGAAAATAAGTTCCACTGATATAGTTGGGTAGGTGCGTATGGCATCCTGACCGTAGACAAGCTAGCCTTTGAATTTGCTGTAGGTTGTGTTGTTTGATTAGGGCATTTTGCATTTGATCAGAGATATGATGGCCATACTTGCTCCTTACTAAAATAACAATGTCGTCGGTGTAGCTTTGTACCTCGTAGCCGTTAATTGGCAACTAGTGACCACAACACAGGGGACATAACCCTTTCTTAAGGCAACCTCTGGTGGCTCTTATGGTCGCTTCAACGTTTCCGAACTTTGCTATGATTATTTGTCCTTTTGTCCTTAAGATTTTTGAGGCTTTTAAGCCTTTAAGTCCGTTCCATGGTTTCGAAGAAGATATTACCAACAACCCCTTCAATATCACGGAAAGCGCTGAGGACAATTTCTTTGAGACTAAATCATGTAAACAGATTATAGTGGATCTGCGTGTCTGATAGGCTTACTGATGTGGATGCAGTGGATAAATTTTGAGAACTTCAAAAACCCTACCTACCCTACACCATCTGTAAACAAGTAGGCATCAATACTTCAAAAAATATGAATATTAGATACAATGATACTGTAGATGCTCCGTTAGCTAATCAGATAGAAACAAAAATGAAATGTGTACATGGGCTCCTTAGGAATACTGAACCTCTTGTATATACCTACAGTAAAAATCGAAGATATTCCAGATCTACTTAATAAACGCTGCCATGTGACTTTCATTTAAATAAATAAGATTGACCTTAATATTTCATTATAAACAAAAAGTACTATTCTACTAGAATCTTGAACTTATTCCTTCGAGGAGCGCATACATTTTTCAGTGCAGCTAATGAAGGAATGCAAAACATGCATAGCATTCTCGGCACAAGTCGAGAACTAAAGCCCCCATTCTTTAGTGCCCTAATAGAATACCTTTAAAGCAAATGTATACGGCATTTCCTCACCTGGAGCTTGAGTATAGAATTATGCTGCGAATGAAAGTAAAACTCGTAACTAAAACAGCACAAACTTGCCATTGTCAGAAAAAAACACGCATAAATAACTCGATTTTGCAGAATGCCTTGTGCAGACAAAACGCTGTAGTAGAATGGAGGAAAACTGCTGCAGCCGGCAAGCAAGTAATGCACTTCTCTCCTTCAATAAAGAAAAGTTTTATTTATAACCCTCATAAATAGTTTTCTTTCTACATTCCGTTTTTCTGATGATTCTCAAAGGCCGAAGTTTTTATACCCCACAAAATGGGAGGGTATGCGGGTCAAAACCGAAACGGAACAAGGTAAACGAAAAGGAAAACCCTTAAATATTACAGGAAGGATTAAATCTTGAATTTTAAATTAGAACTAAGTGGAACGTTCCGTGGTGGCTACAGTTGCCCTGTTGATGCAAATGAATATGCTATCGGCAGCCAACAGTGAAAATAAATTTTGTTGGTATTTTTGAATTTTCAACAATAAACATGATCGGGATGGGAGGAAATGGTGAGTAAAAAGAAGATTAGAAATTAAAACAGGAGTAATGGCCATTCTTTATACGATTTTATTCAAATTGTTTGGGTCCAATTTAGGTCGATTTAGAGTCAGATGAATTCAAATTAATTAATTTTTAAAAAGGGAATTTTAATTTTCTTTCACCGTATTGAAATTGAAACTTTGTCGTTAGATAATCGCAAAAGGAACTTAAGGATTTATTAAAGACAAATAGATAATATCGAGTGCGGATAGTTTGAAGCATTGGCGATATACTGGTTATTTTCTAAACCGCTATCACTGTTTTCACGAAATTTCTAGTTCGACTTCTTAAAGAGTATTCTATGCGTTTCTTGGATAGCTCTCATCCCTACAGTTGGAAGGCAAAGTTGAGCTGTGTGGTGAAATTTAGTAATCTCTTCTATGTAACAGAAAATCAATATTATCTACTGGAGACGATAACTGAAGTTGAACATCTCAGCAAAGTCATTTATGTACAATAAAAAGAGAAGTGGGCCAAGAATGGAACCCTGAGGAACACCAGAGAGAATTTGCCTGCAACTTGAAATAAGAAAAAATCAGTTTCACTACAGAACTACTAGTATACCCAATACGCAACAGCCCAGCGGAAGTTTGGGATCGTTTTTGCCTTGATGGATTAACATCAAGCGCGCGACCTTCCAACGGGGGCAGAAGACTGTCCTTTCCTTTCCTGCATTATTAATTTAATTAATAATTAATTTAATTAATTTATTTATTTATATATTTATATTTGTTTGCATTATGCATGTACAATGCGCTCCGTGATAATGACCTTCATCATACATGTGGTTTTAGGGCCCGAGTTTTTGGGTCACAAGATTACACCCATGACCGCACGACTCACCGTTCTGAGGTCCACCTCTCCTCAGTTTCTCGGTTTTTCGGTGCGATATGGAGTTTGAGGCATTTTCCATGCCAGTTCGTAATTTCACAAGTTTAATTCTGTGTACTATTAAATATTTTACGGAAACCTATAATAATAAATTTCTGGTAATATTACCCTTTTAAATTAAATAAGACATTCAATTGCCCTTTGCCAGCATTACTAGAGTTACAAAAGCTTCAAGTTAATAGAAGAGAAAGTTACTGATGAAATGCAGCTACTTATTCTGGTAGAAAGCATTCACCTTTTCCATTTAAAGTACGTCTACTGAATTCCAGCATTCAAGCTTGGCTCATAGAGATAATGGATTCGTGTTGCCCTCAATTGTAATAGCGTTTTCTAAGAGCCCATTTTAAGATAAGTCCTCATCTCCGGAAATAATTGAAACCATGAAATTAATCAATTTATAAAAATGTATCTGGAGAACTTTTTAATTTAATCTGAGCAATTTGGGTTGAAATCTGTTTGTGTCAAAGCTGAGTAACTTAAGTATTTCACCCACCTACAATAGGTATAACATTTACCTCTCACGACATAGAAGTCGCCCCCACTTCAGAGTTAAATTGAAAGAACCAATTACCCTGGTGCCTCTTTGCTAAAAACCCTGTCGTACGGAAAATCCCGGAAGAAAGGTAGAAAACTAAGACGTAACAAATAAAATGAAAATTTTTCTGGCAAGAGAAGAAAGTGGCCTGCCATTGGATGTAGTAAGCAGGAAGGATGTTAAAATGGGCGGAAAGGCATTAAAAATGTGCTCCGTCAACAGGAGGACCAGAACAAGGCAATAAACTCAGGAAACCTAATACTAAGCGGCCTAGAAATTACTTTCAAAATGACTTGACTTCGACTTTTTTAAATGAACATGAAATAGTACAGGGCGGCTTTATTGGAAAAACTTTACTCAACAAGTTTGCAGTTACACCTAAATTGTTTTGGAAAATTAAAATTAGAGTGCGGTGTCAAGGTGACACTGATTTTCTGTTGTTTGACAAGATATATATCTTTACAAAATTAGCCCAAGGTAAGTAGAAAAAAGGTAAAATACATAATGGATAGAATTTTTCGATGTAATATAAGATTTAATATCTTAAATATGAGATTTTGTGATTTCTAGTGGAGTGGCGCAACTTTTACTGCAATGTATTTACATTTATGTGGAAATCGATTATATAACAACGAAATGTGTACTTTGAAAAGGTTGGAGAAATCGCTCTTCATTGTGGGAACAACCTGAGTCCCATTGGTCTGTTTCTGTTCCAGTCTCCTTAAGTCTTCTGATAGTCCTTGTCCTTGCGATAGTTCTTCGACCTGGAATGGTACGCTCAGGAAATCTCCGTTGATACTCCTCTACAGCTGCAGTCCCGGTGCCGTCACAGAATCTGTAAGCAAAAACCATGTCGGCATACTTCTCATCCTCAAATGAATACTTTGGCATTGCATCCTGGAGTCTCTTCAGTCACTGTAAAGAGTACTTACGAAGTAAATCTCCAAAGTTAGATAATTTGGAAGTAGAGAGACTAAAGGGGAATTCACAAAACTGCGTAATTCTTCCTGAAATTTTACCTACACATGTCTGTTAGCAAATTCTGAACTTATCATAAGGAACTAAAACAGGTATTACAAAGTCCTAGACGCCAATTACCACTGAATTTGATTAATTCAATTAGACAACAACGGCTTAAGTACTCCTTTATCCATCCAGACTAAAATTCCTCCTTGGCATTTGCGTGTAAATCAATAGCAAAACTCAACCGAAACGTCTTAAAACGATCAACGTTAAAAGGCTTATGTCAACAGAATTTACTGCAGAGAAGACATCTTGGAGGACACGAATTAAATTTAGCTCCATACAAAGTCAAGAGGTCCTAGATGTTTCTGTTGCCTCAGCCCAGAGACGTGAATCTTCTGTATTTGGAAATTCAATCAAAATTGTCAACTAATTGGCTTTGATTGTTCACTCTTCAACTATTTCGGCTCCTCCTCGGTGTGGAACGATTACCGGATTTTATGTGTTCTCGTCGCATCGTCATCTTTGCGAAGGCTTTAATTTCAGAATTTTTGTGTGTTGTTTGTTTGTCCTCCTTATTTCATTAGAGAGCGTAATTACTGAACGCAAACACAGGGGCGAAGCCCTACCTCTGCGAAATCCAAATTGCGATATCGTTAAATAAATAGTCTCAGCTTTTCGCTGGCTGTGTAAGTTGAAATCACTTTCACACTTAATTTAACGTGCGTACCAACAACTCGTAGAGAATTAATTTTTGTTTATAAACAACGCAAGAATTTTATGAATGGAGTGTTTACATATTTCTTTTTAAGATTTTGTACAAGCTCTGATGAGGATTATCTTATTATGCGAAAGCATATGTTTGCACAGAAACGAAGAGTGTAGGAGGATTTGGAATTCGTTACAATAAACTACACTGTAAGGTAAAAAGCGTTGTTGTCAACATATTTCCACGAGAGAAAGCAAATTAAAAGGACCATTCCACTAGGTTGTGGCATCCTGACCGTTAACTGAAGTAAGAAGGCTTGCCTTTCGAAATGCCTGGCTCACAGCTGGGTTTATTATAACCAATTGTAACTTCGCACTCCTATTGGTCTTCGCTGTTTTCCTCACCACTTCTAAATTTCCTCTCCAAGACCTTCTTCCTCCATCCTTACAGGTCTCTTTTCTCTCCTTCTGGAGCGAAATTCCAACACAAATAGAATGGCTATGTGATCAGGCAACGTTGTTCGATCCGCCACCTTCCAATCTGCGTCCTTCTATCTGGCATCGATGAAGGTTGGCTTCATTTCCCTGTTTACAATATACAGGTTTCTTCTAATCACAAATTCAAGAAACGCCCCTCCTCTGGCATTGTCATCCGTGCTACCCCACACTGTATTGTGCAAGATAGTATCGCACCTGATGATAATCAGTACGCAGAAGGAGTCACAAAAGCGCCACTTCTCGAATCCACCCTCACCATGGTAAGGTCCGGCGTATAGAGGTGCAGCACCAGAATTGCCTGCATGCAACCCATCATCATCACACATGACCTAATCCTGATCTCTTCCTCTGCTTTCAGGTAGTGATTTAGTGAAGCGTTCCCAGACCCTTGATCCGAACTTTGTAGATCCAGGGCTTCTGCTGCAGTACTGCAATAAATTGCCACCTCCAGAACACTTGGGGCCGACCTCTGCAGAGGGTTGATTTCTCGGCTTAGCCAGACCACAGACGTTTTTGTGATCCTCGTGAGAACACTAAATAGATTTATTTTGCCCAAAATGTTGCTTTTTCCAAGTCTTGAAACTCTCTCAGTGCCAAACTAAACTTCAGAAGAGAATATTCAATATTCATATCTCAAATTACAAATCCCAGAGCTAATAGAGTTTCGATCCCACCCATATACTTAATATTACATTGTAAACATCTAAATTTAGATTCCTCCCATCATGCTCTAGTGTCTTTTGGAACATGATCCAAGAACTCCCCGCAGGTGTATTCTTTGAAGAGTAATAAATTGGACATTTATTAACATTTCAAAGTAAACATTAAAGTGAAGTGCCATGATGGATATAGAGGAAACGTGTCTAAAAATTGATTTCGGTGTGGGCAGTTGCCAAAAGCATGTCTGCTGAAAATTCCAATACATCGTCACATATCAAAATTGCCAAAAGTCATACAATTCAACTAACAAGCTTGGAGTTCACGTTCGTAAAATCACTGAGGTGTAATAATACAAAAGGCCAAAGAAGACGTTAGAAGAAAGTCGTGACGAGAATTTATACATCTTGAGAAGGACTTCACTCTAGGACTGTAGGCTGGTTTCATCAGAAAACAAATCAAAATCAATGGCTCTGCTGCTTAACTTCGGGTAGTAACCGTTGCTAGTACGAGTACTAATGTAATTACGACGAGAATCCATATAAGGTGCTCCATAGAATTCATTAGATCCAATGCCACAAGGCTGTGGATGATAGCATTGTTTTATATCTTTCTTCTAGATTGGTAGTGTGAAGTGCTAATCCTGTAATAATCGTTGAGAAGGTGTATAATGAGCCTCTGAAATTCTGTTGTCATCACAGCAGTACCTATGCGCAATTGTTCCCCTAATGAAATTATCTTGTGATGTGAAAAGGGTTAACCTTAATTGCCCTAATTATCTTCTTATGGAAAGCATCGTTGGTGGGACAATTTATTTGTGTTAAGAAAACTCTGGGTACTTAAAAGTAATTGTTGAAAAAATTGTACACGAGTATGTCCAATGGAATTTTCAAATTTATAAAGTGGTTATATTGAAAGGTAATAATTGCTTTATAAAATAACTTCACACAAATAAATCAAATTTTAATTTTAAAACGACAGCGCTAAGAAATTTGCTGCAAATACCTCAAACCAAGAAACAAATTTAAGAGTAAATCCAGGTGTTCAAGGGGCTTTATAAAGTGTTTTTTTTTTGAATTTCTGAAGTTCCATTGACCTACTGCTCTTATATAGTTTTGCAGTATTGAAAAGGCGATGAACGCCCGAAAATATTTATTCGCAAAAGCAAGTATTCCCTAGTCGTTAAACTTTTATATTATACTTGAAGAAAATTTCGATGAGGCTCAAAAGTAAATCTTTTCCCTGAAAGAAACAATAACAAGCAATTAAGCTCTTCAAGTTTCTGGCAGTGTCCTTACCTCAATTCTTTTTAATTTGAGGTGTTAGAGCAATTCATAGCTCCCCTGTTAAGCATTTATTTTCACGGAGAGCCTGATGTACTTCACCGAAGTAGGGAGATTTAATTCCTTAAAATTTCATGGCACCGGAGTGACCCATTTTATTGCAGTATTTGAAGTTCCCAGAACTAATTGGAACTTGATGTTAAGTGTTTAAAATGTTATTGAAATAGGGTTGGTGATTTCTTTTGTGCAAGGTTAATTAATTCTATAGTTATTGCGAAGTAAATTCGTCCCTCGATTTAATATATTTTCCAATTAGAACAGAATTTATATCTACAAATTTACATCCATAAGTAAGATAGGTTAATTAAAGATAGGAAGGTTTGATTAATATAATTAGCACAGGGAACAGTGATAGAATTAAAAAAAATGGGGTCTGTATTGGATATCGGAGGAGTACACACTTTTAGATATAGACGAAAAATCTCTTCTAACCAGTGTAGCAGTAAATTAAATTACGCATCTGAAAATTTCACACAATTTAAAGTTGATCCCATCTCTTCGGGGTCCCCATCTTCATCTTAACGTAAGATCCGAGAAGGCAACAAGAATGAGAAGAACGATGAATTAATTTTTGTTGAAGAAAGTTTCTCTATATGACTGTATGCTTAGTGCTAGTACCTAGTTTCATTTCCTTTTTCTTCCTCTCTTAGACAGTTTTCGAACTGTTCCTGGCTGCCGCAGGAAGTAGTACCACGGAACCTTTCCTAGCTACTTCGCAGATCTCAATCATTACGAACGGTAACATCGATTCAAACATTAATAACGAGGCGGTAGAAATTGCAGAATGTTTGCAGCATAATATTTACCTCCAATTAGGTGAAATTTCTTAAATTTACTTCACTATTCAAAAATTGAATGTGGCCTTACTTTAATTAACTTCCGGAATGAACAGCGACTCCTCAAAAATTGGGCTACATTACCTGAGAGCAAATGGCTTCAGTAAGAGTAACAAAAAAAAACATTTGTTTTTTTTTCTTCGAATAGCCAGGAGGTAAAAAGTTGAAAAAATTTATTTCTTCATTCAATTTGCGAAGAGATTTATTTCCTGTTCTACGCCTCCAACATTGTCAAAATGTACACAAAAAATGAAAAGTTACCACAAATTCCGACAGATGAATCCCTTGTGTTTCCTGCCACATTAAGTCATATATGCGCATTAAAATGACAGGATTCTTTCCTTCTTATACATATAGCGGCTTTTGCTTTGAAATGATTTACTTTCCAGGAATTTAATTTCTTAGAAGTTCGTTTGACATGAAGAGTTCCTTTAATTCAGATAAATATTGTTTAAGAGGAACTGACGTAGCAACTTGAAGAGGAAATCACTTGGAAAGGAAAAATTATAACCAGTAGTCCCGGAGTCGATTGGGGGATTTTTCACTTTGAATTCTCATCACTTAAGCTGTCAAAAACCTGGAATTGACAGATCACAAGGAAATGTGACCGAAAAGCAAAGCAGGAATATTGATTATTAATGGAATCGTTCTGAATTAAATTTATATGGCTTTGACTGATTCAAAGCAATTTTTGATTTCATGAGTCGGAACTGAATTCACTCTGAAAATGCTCAATCAAATATGTCGACCACTTGATTGGTTTTTATGTGCTGCAAGAAAAATTACACAATTTAATGCAGTGCACAGTTTAGGGAAGATTTCGGATATTTCGGTATACGCTTATCTTCGTATATCGTATATTTAATATTCGCTTCCTACTATAATAGTTTTTGGAACACTGCATTTCTTTTATAAGGCTGAAATTATCCACAAAAACTACTACCAATTTAATGATTCCGAAAAACAACTCGTTAAATGAGTCATATTTGAAGACAAATGTAGTACGGTTTATCGCATTAGCCTACCTTGCTTTGAATTTTTAAAATTGAAAAAAGGTAATCCGCCATATTGGATTGAGAATGACGTCATGTAGCTTATCATGCTTATTATCGGCCCCTCTCGGGGGGAGGAGGGGCGCTGACCCTGTGCTCCCGGGAGGAGCGGGGGGTTAGCGTCCTGCGATGGACTGAGGGGGCTCGGAGAGCCCAAAACATAGGGCCGCTGCCCCGAAGTAATGTCTAACGACGGTTCCGGGGTGGTGGCCAGGTGACAGCGAGGGGGGGTTTAGCCGGTAGACCCGGATCGTGGGGAGTCCGGCACACGGGTTCATGTTCTACCCATAAACCCTTTCATTTGATACCCATTTCAAGGGGATTGTGAGGAAAAGGGTAAGCCGCAACCTTGGGGCGCCCGCCATATTGGATTTAAAATAACATTAGATATACTATATCGTATTATCATCAGAACCAAAGCTATGTGCAAAATTTCAATTCGATTGAAAATGGGTCAAATTTCAATCACCAAATTTACTCATTCTGTATCGAATATAAGAAAACCATTGAAAAAAACAGATATTTTTTTTGGTTGTCTACTCCGATAAAAATTTATGTTTACTTAATATTACATAGATTTACAAAAATAAAAAGCAAATGATAACGAGAAGTAACCAAAGCGCATTAAAACATCTAACAAGACATTAATTTGCTAGGAAATTGTTTTTCTGAAAGGAATCCTATTATATACGGTTGACGATGTGGGGTAATTGGAGGTAGTTAAAACGCCATTTCGCTCCTTCTATTACGGATTGCTTGCTTTCATCTATGGCATAAAGATTTTATGGTGCTCATAACAACTGTGAATTGGTTTTGCCGCAAATTGTTACAGCACTCTCAGATGCAAATAACATGGTGTTTTTGTCGCTGGAACTCCACAGAAACGATAATAGGTGAAAAAAAAATGAAATTTATATTCGTTACCCACACAAAACACTTCAATTACCAGATTAATGGAGTACTGGCCTTATTGGTAATTTTTAGTGGAAAATTGGTAGATAAATTATTTCATTTTTGTTTTTTATTAAATACATTAAAAATAAAATATGGGCAACAATTTCGACGTTATCTTTTTCGTTAAATGTTTTATCTTAACATCTAAGTGCCGTTTATGCCGTTATATTGATTTTGTTGTTAATAATGGAGTTTGCTAAAAGTTTATTCAAGTCAAATCTCAATCCTTATGTTTCAATGCTACTGAATCATATTCTCCCCAAAAATCTTATTACTACTTGAAAAAGTTCAATCCTTATCGAAAAGGCGAATAAATCCTCTTTCTTTGATCTCAATCCACCAGTTTTCCTTTAAGATCGAACTCTTGTGTATTTAAAAATCTAATTAAATGCAATTGTAGAATTCCATTCTTCCAATAGTCTTCAAAATCTCTCACAACAAAGTAACATTAAATTCCTTGATCCTGATAGATGCTGACGAAATGATGTGCAGACAGAAAACGAAAAGTTCTGCCAAGAATTTCATTTCAATATGTTGCAAAGCAACGAAGACTGAATGATGTTCTTACTCTTTCCTATAGTGAAATAATTAAAAGTTCCTCAAAGAAAAACACTACAGAAGATTGGAATCACACAAAATTGCAATTAAAAGAGAAGTAAACATCTTTCGACGGTCTGCTGCATAGTCACACCAAGAACACAAGGAAATTCCAAGCAAATATCAAATTCAGAAGACGAAAAAAGATAAAGGATTTATTCCTTAATTATAAGGAGGACTTATTTAGTTTTAATTGGACAGAAAAAAGCATAAAGCATTCGATTCCATTTCATTGTGTAAACAGAAGATGCGACGGTTCTTTGGGATTATAGTAATTTATTTTTGTACTTTTTAATTTAAATATTGAAATTGAAAGTAAGAGAAATGATAGCTTGCCCCTGCTGAAAGGGAAACGGATTTTCAAAAAAAAACATAGTTATTACGTTTCGAGATCCTACGGAGCAAATGAATTTTCTTTGTTAACAAAAGGATATTATTGGCATTTATACAGGGTGTTTGAAAATTCTACGATCAAACTGAATTGGTGGATAGGGTGCTTAAGAGCTATTAAAATACTTATGTACACTATTAGGATATGTCAACTACTTTTTGAGATATTTGGATTTTTCTATACCTAGCCATATTTTCTACCTGACCAATAACATTATTTATTTTTGTTGCCAAAAGTTACGTTTATGTTTTCTTTAGAAGCAAGGGTAAATAACAGTTTTCCTTGAAGCTCTTGCATAGCTACCACTAATATTTTACTTTTTTTATCTGTTCCCTTAACACGGGATGATCAAACCTATGCTGAAGATACTTTTTGATAACCAAAAACCTGCGTAGCTTAGCCTACCATAAGATAATGGCGAAACGGACGGGTGTTCTTTTCACTGCTTTATTCACTTTCACTCTTTCCAAACTTCATATTCAGTACTTCGCTCAATATCTTTTCCCTTGCCTTCTATATGCAATTGCACAGGGGATCTTACTAGTACATATTTATTGACGTCACTGACTTTCAAGAGCACAAAGTACTCCTAAAATGAACAAAACAGCACTCGCCCTTCTCTACAACTAAACTACAAAAATGTACTTTTCACTTCTGGGGCACTTTTCAACCGGCTCTTCTAACGCTCTAGCACAGACTAAACAGCATTAATGACACATCGTATAAACCGATAACGCATTTTCCAGCTGAAATGCCGTATCGTGCAAGATCATGCCGCATATTTATTTTCGCTTGCAATACTTTGTGCATTGCCTTGTATGGAATTTCCATTTCTTACAGATTCTTGCATGAATTCATGCATTGTGTCAAGGGAAACGCTGCTCATTTTTCCTACTGGGAATAGTCATTATATAGCCTCTTACGCCAAGCGACAGCACTGGGATTCCATTTGTTAATAATTTTCATTCTGGGAGTAATTCAATTGGTCGCCAAAACTAAATTCTTCCACTTAGAGTCAAGTTTTATGTTAACGCCCAGCTCACGATCAATATCAAATTGAGATTTTAAGATTTATTTTACCAGCGATTTACTTAAATAGTCATAAAATATTTTAGATAACATAACTGAAAGATATAAGATACATTTTTCATGTGCAAATGACTGGAATACGTCACTACTCTCCTCTTTAAGCCAGGCTGCTAAAGTCAAGCGACACGAACTCTTTTCCCATCTGCTTTGAATATTTTCATTCATTTCACAAGTTGCCGTTGACCTGCAGTTGTGGTCACTTTTCGTTTTCGTTCTTTTTTTCCCTTTTGAATTTCTGCCATAATTCGCGTTATATTGAGTCGTCCCAAACTTATTTCAGGTGGAAACCCTACATACCGTGCAGACAGCCGCAGGAGGCAAACCCATTTACTTCCTGTCAAACACCACGAGCCGGAACTCCCTTTTATGAATTTCAATTGAATAGCCTCCAACTACATTCAAGGGTCGCATGTTGTACTATTTTGTGGTATATGCACAAGTCGCGGTAGTTTTAATAGTTGTGGGAGTTTTAACCACAATTTTCAGAAAAAATGAGGAAAATAATGTTGACATGAACTCATTCCCCCCCCCCGTACAGATCGCATACCTGCTTTAACGATTTTTTTCCGTGTAATTTCATTGCAGGTTTTGCTCAGCTGCCAGCCAGATAGAAGATTGTAATGTTGGGAAAATTTTATGCTGCTGTAAATGACAGCATTTCCATTAGTGAGTATTTTTCCTACAGTAAAAAAAAATAATAAATTGCTTTTCAATTTAAATCACTTTGCGGATGTTAATAGAATCATAGAAAATGGATTGTTTTTTTGCAGATGGTATCAAAACGGAAGGTATTTCCGTTTCCACACTAAACTGATTTTAAATTGTTCACGAATACAATCGAATACGTTTTTGCAATTATAGCATATGAAATGAGGTTTTGTTAACGCTTTACTGGACTATTTATTATTTGATTTAATATCATCTTAATTTAAATCATAAAAGAAGGGAGAGTAGTTAATAGTTCATTAATTTTTTTGAATTTTTCCGTCACTTCACTGAAATTGTCTTCCGACAACCTTTTATACCTCAATTTCCTTATAGCTTTTGAAATTTTATTAAAATGCAGATTATACCCGACGGGTTTTTCCACTAAAGTTTGAGAAAGTAGGTTTAGTTACTGTTGCTGTAAACTATCTGTTGGTTTGCTGAAACATTCTTGAGATACGATTTACCTCTGCCTTGATTCATTTTGAAAAATAAGTATAAATAACTTTTTTCTAAAGGAATTGCCTAAGCTCATTGTTAAGTGTGCTCGATGATACACACAACACAGCTTAGGTGGAAGGAAATTAAAGGAGAGGAGATTAGGAAAAAAAACTGGGGAAAAACAGAAGAAGGTATGTTTCACATCCCTACAGTTCTCGGAACTTCTCTCTCCTGCTAGGTTATGGTTACGTCCCATGGTACGCTAGCAATGATGCTGTAAGCATTAGAAATGGCACAGAGATAGTGCCATAAGATAGGACAATCTAAATAATGAGGGAAGAGTGCTTGAAGTTCACCTAAAAAGACAGAGTTTCAGACTCTGTTAAAGACCTTCGAGATGTCCAACACAACCGCACGTAACTCGCCGAAGTTGTGGAGACAGTGACAATGCTCTATAAGGAACCTCATAATATCTCGGGTTGAACGTCCGAACTGAAAACCATATTGGCGATCATAGATTCGGTGGAATGTCTCTGTAGTTAAAATAATATTCAAATGAACAACGATAAAGTTTTCTGGACGAAGTACCTTCCGACCATACATGATAAGAAAGTTATGCTTTTTTTTATAATTAAAGCCTTCGAAACTCGATCTTCTTCTTGTGCATGGCTTGTAGTTTCAAAAGTTTTGTCATAACTGTAGTAAAATAAATATTTGACTTTATTAGGGTGGGACATCTTGGCACACAACACTTTCAAAAGAGGTAACGCAATCCAGCCGCCCAATACTTCGAAGCCATTTCTCACATCTTTTGGAAACCTACGACCCTACCCCAAATTTTGGCGAAAAGAATAATCGGACTGTCCCTGACCGATTTTTTTCTCACAAAACTTCCCATGTAAACAAACAACACTTGATCTAAAACTTTTCCTAATTTCTACCATTTCTGATGTGTGATAATAATTTTTATTATTTTATTATTTATTATTATTATTATTATATTAACTAAAACACATCAACTTAGCTAAAGAATCATTTACGACTGCGATTATTTTTTCAACATACTTTAGTTTGTAATATCTAACCGTACAATTGTTCCGAGATCCAATTATCTAGTGACATCTCTTTTTCGCTCATGTTGTTAAATTGTAGAATTCAGTAAGCCCTTTCATTCATATCTTTTCGACTGCATTTTAGGTCTATTATCAGCCCTTTGAATTTGTATCATCAATTCCAGACCACCCTGAATATGTTTATAAAAAGATATATAATAAAAATGTACCAAAAAAGATACACAACTAATACAAATGCGAGAAAAAAGACACTATACAAATAAATTAAGAAAGATACAAAAAAGCACAATACATATACTCCTATCTTTTCAATTTATCTTTTAACACAAATGAAACCTATTCCTAGAAAACTTTAAATAAAAATGATAAAAAAGTTAAAAAATAAGAAAAGTGAAATTTTAACGTAGAATTTCGATTGCTAAAACGTGTTATTGCCAAGGCCAAAGAGCTCCAGTAAATGCGTTGGGAAGGGGTAGGGGGAGCGCATGGAGCGAGGAACACTCAGATGATTGGTTTCGCTGATAGTTGGACGAGAAAGCTTTTGATATCACCTGGAAAGGCTGGGGATCTTAGAGAATAATATATGCAGTGACGCTATAGAATATTTTATGCTACTGCACCGCCTTGGCAAGCAAAATGGTTCTCTAAGGCTGTCACCAAAAACCCAAAAACCGAGTAAATTTTTATTGATACCTCTTCTATAGTATGTTTTAGTCAGCAAAGATAGTTTAAGTACGGATCATATAGGAACAAAAGACCTGTAATGCCATATAATTGAATATAATTGAACAGAGTTGAGATGTCAGCCTTAAAATCCAGCTCTAGTCGAAAATGTAAATTTATTGTCAGATATTGCTGGAAAGTTCCGCTACAATTTACAAAACAAGTTCATTAACACCATAATCTTGACTGAGCTTTGAATGTGTGAAAATTTAAAATTTAATAAATCGCATGAATTGCTCTCGACATAATAGTGCCAGCCAACGAAGAAGTTTCACCTATGAATGACATATGCGACTGTGTGCAGTCATGCATTTATAGCTATGCCTGAAAACGACAAATGATTACGCCGATGGACTGAGATACTGCCAAACATATTGACACAAACTTTGCGGATGTGATCTCTGATAAACAAAGCATTTCCGTTGAATGACAAAAGTTGGCATGCAAATGCCTAACTAGACTATACATGACCTATCTACCTCGTACGGTGGAAATTTATTGATTGCTCAAATGTAGAAGTGACAAAAGTTCCGGCTGCTGAAAGTCCGCAGGAAACTCCATTGCGACAACAGCTGATTATGGAGCCGGAAGCAGGGGGCAAAACAAAGCTGGAGCAGCAGAGTAGTATGTCTTACTTGTTACGCGATGTATATTTAAACTTCTCATTATACGAGTTAGGATTACCAGAAATCCTTTAGTTGAAAAGTACTACAACATTTTTAACTTTTAACCTTACTTTTCATGAGAAGTATAACAATTACTCTGGAGAAGCTTGAAATGTATATTCGTATGAATCATGTACCTGTGGCAACATAGTTTGTTTTGTGTACACTTTTTACTTGCACGTGCCTGAGCAAGAAATTAGCTGCTCGTCTCGCACTGGAGGTAAATAAGCACAACAATGAGTTTATGCTATTTAACTCTTGATGTATTCGTGCCCATAACTGAGTCTCTACAAATACTTCTTGTCTCGTTACCCCCAACACAAGCTAATTGTATTTATTTGTCCCGCGGTGTAGATGCTCGAATCCTTCTTACGCAAT